>KE154556.1:9025-19040 GCA_000411075.1 Sisymbrium irio | reverse complement strand
TGCTCCAGCAGCTCCGGTTCTCATCTTCGGCTCCCAAAGTACCTAGAATAACCTGACAAAGACTCGAAACACTCCAAAAACAATCAAATAACACGGGTTAAGATGAGCCAAAATCGCAACATATCATCTGCTTTTCTTTTGATCTTGTAGATCCACTTCAAACATATAGGCTTCACCCCATCAGGTTTATCAACAAGCTCCCACATTTTGTTTCTTATAATGAATTCCAGCTTCAACCCATTCTCGCAGATTCTTAGCCTCATAGTAGTTCTCCGGTTTTCCAACAATGGTTAACAAGAGTTTTTCACCTTCTCTATCAGCTAGTAGAATTCGTAGATATCTTGTATTGTTGATTGTATGACCATACCTTGTCACGATTTATTGATTCTCTGTTGTTCCGCCATTATCAACTTCATCCTCTTCTTTTTCGTGTTGGTTTATAGGTTCAGGATATTCTTGATGATCATCGTTGATGTTATGATTATCACCATGTTCGTTTCCATCTTCTATAAAACCTCCGTGAGATGCTTAAACATACCAGGCTCTCCCTCGGTGTGTGTTGACGGAAAAGACCAATCCCACGCTTTCTTCTCGTCGAGTATAACATCTCTACTTAGAATCACCTTCCTTGTGTTTGGATCATAGAGACGATATGCCTTGGAATCCTGCTCTGTTCCAATATGTACTAAACACACGATCTAGCACCAACTTACTCCAACCCACACATGTCATATCCCCAGACAAGGCAACCACCCGCATACAATCCTCAAACATCAAACAAGCTATATTCAGTCTTAGCATCTCTAAATATATAACTAGGTGTGTCTCTCACATCAACCATCATCAACATATAAATATAGATATAATATAGTATATATATATAACAACCAGTCTATATGTATGCTTATAGATACACATAGGTATGAATGACTCCCTATACACTTCTACGATGATATGCAGTGTAAGAAGAGAAGAAGATCCCAACCACCCTCACCATGGCATTAGATCCGCGGATGAGACAAAAGAAGGAAGAAGATCTGCAACACATGGCTCCACACAAACCAGATATACGAGGAGGAAGAGATGGTGCACCGGTGGCTAGATCTATAAAGAGGAAGAATGAAACTCAAGGTAACACAAGGCGAGATCTAGACAAAGGGAGCAGATCCGACGCATAACCAGAGAACTTCTTGTAGTTAGGCTCCATCTCGTGTGGCTGGACTCCATCTATTGAATGCTTTGGCATCTCCAAGGCATCATGAAAGGTAGCTGCTTCATGGTGGCTTCCTCCTTTGGCAATGGACACAAACTCAATAGAAAGAATAAGAGGAGAACAAAAGAAGAAGAGAAACAAAGGAGAAGACAGATTTGAGATGGAGAATGTGGGAAGCTGAGACAACAAATGGGCAGAGCTCTGCTGCTCTTTCTATTTTCTGGAAAATCTAGTAGGCAGCTCTCTTTTTTATAGAATAAAAGGAGAAAAACCTAGGGTTTCTTACACTTGGGCCAGAAATAAAAGGAAAAAGAGATAGGTTTTAGGATTAAACACTTTGGGCAGAAACTTTTAATAAAAAAAAAGAAACACATCCGGCCGGGCCGGGATGTGACATACAAAGTGGTGACGGTTTCTTTCTATATAATTAGTCTAAGCCATGCATAATAAGTATTTCGTATTTATTAACATTTGTCTGAGAGTTATGAAATTCGACATGAGGATATATTTCATTCAGCCAACATAGTGTTAGGGTCAGTTTTATATCCCTGTTCGTAAAATCAGATTACAAATGATATTAGCATTTTTCTAGTATAAACTGCAACAGATACTCAAAGATAAGAGAAAAAGTGGTAATGGAAGAGAGAACTTTCTATAACCATATCAGTTTAGTATAAAATTTCTATGACTATAATGGAATAGAGAACTTTCTTTCACATTCCACCTGATTTCTTAAAGTGCAAGATTTTCTTATTCTCAATGGCACCTGCCTGGTCCTGGCGTAGAAGTGACGATAGAGCAACATGAACCTGAGACGGAGCACCTGCTCTCACACCCTGCTCCATCCTAACCTGCAAAAACTTATACTGTGCGTGTCTAAGGTACCTTACCCAGTTCCACCTAAGAAGTCTAGCAAGGACTTCGAAGAGACAAAATGCAGAGAGATGTTGAAGGACTTGTTAGTGAAACTTCCTCTAGCTGATGCTGTTCAGATGATCACTTCTCTAAAGAGATAAATAAAAGGGTTAGATTCTGGGAAATTTGTTGAAGAAGAGAGTGTGATGTTAGTTTCGAAAGAGTGTAGTGATGTGCTACAGAACAAAGTGATGAAGAAGAGAGATGATCCTGGTAGGTTTGTTTTGTCTGTGAAGATTGGACCAATGATTTTTACATGTTCTCTATGTGATTTGGGCGTGTCAACCTCATGCCATACTCAGTGGCAAAGCGTTTGTGATACACCAAATTCAAACCTACAAGAATTTTGTTGGTCTTTGCTGATAGATCAACCAAGGTACCTCTTGAGATTATTGAAGACTTGCATGTCTAGATAGATAACACGCTGATACCAGCTGATTTTGTGGTTCAGGAGCTTAAAGATGAACCCAAAGACCCTTTCATTTTGGGTAGATCCTTCTTTTGCATGGTGCAATCATTGATGTCAAATATGTATAACTGATCTCCAGCTGGGAGAAATGGTTGCAAGGTTTGAGATGAACAAGCTCCTTAGAAAACCCATGTTGGATGGACAGACAATAGTGGTGGAAGATGGTTCAGAAATCACAGATGAGGTAGCTGAGGAGATTCTTGCTCCTGACCCTTTGGAGACTGCTTTGACAAATGCTGAAGGAGATTTTGAGTTCCTGAATGAGGAAGCTGAGGGGCTAGCAAGGATGTTGGATCCAAGCATGAGAATGGAGAATCTCATGGCGTGTATGAACTTGGAAGAAGATGAGCTGCAAACTGAGGGAGCATCTGCTCCAGCCAGCGAAGTTCATGGTCCATGGAGCGAATTGAGAGCTCCTAAGATAGAGCTGGAAACTCTTACTGCTGGGCTAAGGTACACATTTCTGGGACCTAATTCTACTTATTATGTGATAGTGAATTCAGAATTGAACAATGCTTACTTGAACAACGCAGAGCTCACGTTACTGCTAAGCAGGCTGCGCATGTATCGCAAAGCCCTTGGCTATTCTCTTGATGACATTTCATGTATCTCTCCGAAATTGTGCATGCATATGATTCACCTGAAGGATGAGATGAAATCGTCAATTGAGCATCAGAGGAGGCTGAATCCGAATCTGCATGAGGTTGTTTAGAAGGACAACATGAAGCTGCTGGATGCTGGAGTCATCTACCCGATCTCTGACAGCAACTGGGTCAGTCAAGTGCATGTGGTTACAAAGAAGGGTGGAGTTACAGTGGTAAAAAATGAAAAGAATGAGAGCTGATCCCTACCAGAACTGTGACATGACATCAGATGTGTATTGACTACATGAAGCTCAATGGTGTGACTAGGAAAGATCATTTTCCCTTGCCATTCATTGACCAGATTTTGGAGAGGTTAGCAAACCACCCCTACTACTGCTTATTAGATGGGTACTCTATTTTCTTTCAGATCCCCATCCATCAAGATGATCAGGAGAAGACCACCTTTACTTGTCCATATGGCACTTTTGCATATCGCAGAATCCCTTTCGGGCTCTGTAATGCTCCTACCACCTTTCAGAGGTACATGATGTTCATCTTCACATACATGATTGAGAACTTTATGGAGGTGTTTATGAATGATTTCTCAGTCTATGGATTTTCTTTTAAAGCATACTTGAAAAATCTGGATAGAGTGCTTGCTAGATGTGAAGAGAAGCACTTAGTTCTGAATTGGGAGAAGTGCCATTTCATGGTAAGAGATGGTATTGTGCTTGGGAACAGAGTTTCAGAGGCTGGGATTGAGGTAGACAGAGCCAAAATCGAGGTTATGATAAATCTACATCCTCCTGGTTTCTTGAAGATCAACTTTCCACGGCCTGCAACTTCTTTTCCTTGCTTGCTTGAACTGTATTGAGAATAATCTGGTGGTTCAGGTTCAAGTTTTCTTCTGTATGAGTCACAACCATAGTGTTCTATACTCTAGTCCACAACTCCTCAACGTAAGCATCATTTTCTTCATATGTTCTCTAGTCAGAAATAAATCCTTGCTTTCCCGTAGTCCACAATTTCCTGTCTCACACTTTACAAACAGAGATCAAGTGCAAAGGAATTTTGAAAGGATAAAAACATTAATCAATAGAAATCAAAACAGATCTATTGCAGGGAAATTCGAATTGACACAAACAACAATGGTTCAGCAATGAAAATGGATGTGAAATGAACAGATCTATTGCAGAAAACGAATCTAACAATAGATGACACTTTATGGGTTATGATTTCAAACCAAACACTCACGATAATCAAACACAAAAAAGTTTTATGGGTTTTTCATTCAAAGTTTCAAATTAACCGAAAATAAACATGAAACAAGTGAATTTCAAAACTGACTCTTGATGAACTGATGAACAGATGATGGATTTCGAAATTATACCTAAATAAATTAGATGAATAGATCATAAAATGAAACAGGATTCAGATGATGATGAATTCAAATAGACAAAACATACACAGCAAAAGAAAAAGGAATATTATTTTTCTTTTTTAGGGTTTTTATGATGAAAAACGAAAATCAGAAGATGAAAAAACAAGAGATGATATAAATAGAAAACCCAACTTCAGAGTGTCTCTCTGATACCACTCGATGTGATCCTCCCAAAGATGATCACTCTGAAATCGGTTGAGTATTGGATAGATTGGCTGTGAAGCCGTGATGATGAATGAACGAAAATGATCGAACAGTATTGATAAGAAACTTGCGGAATAGCTTCTCAAAACAGGACTTAATCTCAAACGTATCAAAAAGAGATCAAGGGTTTTGCTGGATATGACACACAATAAAATTGAATCTATGCTTTGAAAGAGATTTTGATAAAAGATAGATTGAGTTTTTCGCAAAGAGAATACAATAATATAAACGCAAGAGACAAGTCTTGGTACATGCACAAAGACTGTTTTGAAAATAGACATAATTAAAGACAAATTTGAATTTGAAATATAACCCTTCCCCTTCTAGTTTCGTAATCCCTTGAATTCTTTTAAATGTCGATTTAGGAAGGCCTTCCTGAACCGGAACACTTGCTTCAAGAATTTGGTAATCTTGAAGAGTTTCCTGAATACGAACAATGTCTTCCGGAATGGGGTCTTGATCAACAAATGGGTGATATGGAAGTAATCCAATTGCCTCATTAAAAACCTTTCTTTGAAAACCCAGTGGGACAAAACCGAATATAATTGAAAAGGAGTACAAATAGACCACTTGCCCATTGCCGATTTCATTCAGCTGAATCAGAACCAAATGTGTTGGCTTGATTGATACTTCATGTGTTCATGAAGCTTTCCAGAATATGTGCATCAGCTTTCCAGAATCTGAGCAATAGCTTCCTAATTCCTGTAGACCTTTTGGAATCCTAGCAATAGCGAGTTGTAAGTCCTTAAAGCGAGTTGTAAGTCCTTTTAGTGCCTAAAAAGCTTCCTCAGCTACTAGCTCATCCTCAGCTACAAGCTTGTTTCGTTCAGGTTCATGCTCCATGTTCTTAGTGCTGGTCTTGATTGCATCAAGAGGGAAGATAAGCAAGAAACATGAGATGCCTCAAAAATTCATCCTAGAAGTTGAAGTTTTTGATTGCTGTGGCATTGATTTCATGGGTCATTTTCCCTCATAGTATGGGAATAAATACATCTTAGTTTCTGTGGACTATGTCTCTAAATTGGTTGAAGCCATTGCTAGTCCTAAGAATGATGCCAAGGTGATTCTTAAGCTGTTTGAGACCATCATCTTCTCAGATTTGGAGTGCCAAGAGTTGTTATAAGTGATGGTGGTTCTCACTTTATTAACAAGGTTTTTGAAAAAGCATGGTGTTCATCATCGTGTGGCTACTCCTTATCATCCTCAGACAAGTGGGCAAGTAGAGGTTTCGAACAGACAGATCAAGGAAATCCTGGAAAAGACTATGGGAAAGACTAGAAAAGATTGGTCACTTAAGCTGGATGATGCACTTTGGGCCTATAGAACTGCATTTATGACACCAATTGGGATTACACCATTCCATCTGCTTTACGGGAAAGCATGTCACCTTCTAGTAGAGCTTGAACACAAGGCAGATTGGGCAGTAAAGATGATGAACTTTGAAAAAAAGTCTGCTGCAGAAAGAACGTTGATACAGCTAAATGAGTTGGATGAGATCAGGTTCCATGCTTATGAGAACTCAAAGCTGTATAAGGAGAGAACCAAAGCTTATCACGATAAGAAGATCATCTCCAGAAATTTTAACCCTAATGACCATGTACTTCTGTATAACTCTCGTTTGCACTTGTTTCTGGAAAGGTGCGTTCTCGTTGGTCAGGTCCTTTCACCATCACGGAGGTCAGACCATATGATGCACCATCTGCCTGAACCGTAGGCCAGTCGAGCTAATGACGTTAAACCAGCGCTTGGTGGGAGGCAACCCACTGATAAGTTTGTACATACTTCTGTTTTGGTTTTACTGATTTTAAGTTTTGATTTTCGTGAAAATAATAAAAGTTGGAGTCGATGGAAGCGAGCATCGGGCGATGCTGTGTTCCACCATCGGGCGATGCACGTTCTGCGTGCATTCAAAAGATGGGGCCCATGGACGGACGGCACGAGGTAAAATTCCTTTAAAAAGGCACATGAGGTCAGTTCTTCTTCCACTTTTCGGATTTCTTCAATTTCAAAACAAAAAAATCTTCAATCTTCCATATCTCTCTTGTTTTAAACCCGATTTAAGTGATTCAAAAGCCTAACTTGGCTAGAATTTCGTGCACTTTCACATTCTATCACTCTCATCTGCGATCTGAAAGGTATGAAAATCGAAATCACTTTTTTGAATTCGAAAACTTTTGGGTAAATCTTCAATTTTCAACCTTTTCAATCCATTTTCACCATAAAGTCAATTACGAGTGTATTCGGGATACCCATGCTGTGTTGATCGATTATTTGAGCTGGATTGCGATTTTAGCGTTTGAGAAAAATCTGGGTTTAAATTTGAGAAGTTAAAGTGTTTGGAATGGTTTGATTGGTTGGAACTGACGTTTGTGGATGGATTGAACGGACTAAGGCACTAGAGTCCAGTAAAAACTGTTTGAAAATAAATTTGTGCTAAACGCTGAAGTTAGAGTTCATGTGTTATATTCACCTGTGCATCGGTCGATCCGTGAGGTGTCTAGGCGATGACTTACTAACTTTGTTTGTCTTTGTGTTTGTCTCTTATGTTTTTTTATTGCAGATGGCTCTAAGAGGAAAGAGGCAATGCATGGGGCAAGGTGAAGCCTCTTGTGCTCCTACACACGACAACTCTTCCTCTTCACCTTCACCAAAACGCCCCACCATAGCCTCGCCTTGGCCTAAGAGGGAGAAGGCCAAGATTCCTGTCCGTCAGAATTGGGATAGGACTCCTGATAAGTTGTGCCCCAGTCGAGAGTGCAGAGATCATCCTATCTCAGAGACGTGGGATGACTATGATACACTTTTCTATAATGCGTGGACCGAGCTTCACATCAGGCCTACTAGATTCGTAGATCCCGTTGTTCTACAGCGCATGGGGATAAAGACTGAGTTTCTCCAACTACTCCGCTCAACTGGTTTGGGACACTTCCGACAAAGTTCTACAAGCTTTACCCAGAGTTCGTACGCCAGCTTATGGCTACCGTTCGCGTCTACTACATGAACAAAAGGGTTATGCTCAGGAGGGAACTCTTACCTTCCTAAATCAACGGAGTTCGCCACCGCATCTTGATACTTAACCTCTGTGCCCTTTACAAGTTTGAGAGCCCTGAGTACTCGCACGCTTCACTGCCCACTTCTTTTGAGCATCATGGGCAGTTCTGAGAGCTTTTCAGTACCGGAGCGTACAACTCCCAGAACTCTAGCCAGACTGACATCCGACACCCGGCACTGCGCTACTTTGTTAGGACTCTCACACACACCATTTTGTGCAAGATGGAGCCTAACAAGGTGAGGGTTCATGATAGGAATCTCCCAACGATGATGTACTCTAAGTTGGTAGGGATAATCCTTGACTTCTAGAGTATAGATAAACTCGAAGAAACAAGGCGGTGGAATGAATGATCGCACAAAAGCTGCGGAAGACTTCTGATTTTCCGGTTGATCCCTTGGATATGACACACCAAGACGGATCGAAATGGATCGAAGGGTCACACAAGAGTTGCAAAAGGCTCTTAATATTCCCGAACCAATGTCCTAGGATATGACGCATCTAGACGACAAAGATGATTTGATTAATGGATATTACGCACCATGATCAGAGAACTGAGTTAACCACTCAAAGGTTTCCAAAAATATTAATCAAAAGCTTATCTTATTTCAGTGATCAAATGGCCTTTATATAATATGTAAAGAATACAAAAGGTTTAGTCAAATCCTAGAAACTTGAAAACAAATAAATATTGTAGACTTGACTAAAGACCAAAGACCAAAGACCAAGACTAAATTTAATAGATTGAGTTGAATAACTCTATATCTCCAATGACTCTTTGAACTCCAATTTTCGTCATTCTTCTTGGGTTGCAAATAAAGTCATCAATTTGGGATCTTCTTGGACTTATAACATGATGAAAATGGTATGGACTTATTATATAGCATCATGGGTTGAATCTTGAATGATCTCCTTGTCCAAAACTTCAATGATTAGCCCCAATTGTCTACCTTGAAATTGTTGAATAACTTTTCATTTTTGGTCAAAGATAACTCTTGCTCTTCAAAAATCCGTATGCAACTACTCTGGACTTTTTTGGACTTCTACAATGATGAGAATAGCTTCATAATGGCCCAAGAAAATAATCCAAATGGGTTAAGTCCAGTTGGATTGATGCCTTTGAAGTCTTGATAGCAAATTCGACCAAAACTTGAACTGAAGATCACCTGATTTGTAAGTTACATAACTTATTCATATGAACTCCTTTTCATTGATTCTTCTATCAAGAGTTTTAGAATTGAGTTGAGATCATTCCCCAAGTGGTTTCATGCATATAAGCCTCGTGGTTCAGAAGATATAATCCGAATATTGATCGTATATCTTTTATGCCTCCCAGATTCCGATAATTCCCTTCCCTTTTCAAAAAGATTTGTCCTCAAATCTGTCTAGGAAATGATATGATAGAACCAAGGAAAAAAAACTACTTTTTTTTCTCTTTTTCTTCATTTTTTTTTTGCAAACAATAAAAGTAAAAATATGAAAAGAAGGTGAAAGGCAAAAGATGGATGAAAGAAGATGAAAAGATGAGGAAGTGAAGAAATGAATTGAAAACAAACCAACCAGAGTGGCTCTGATACCAAATGATAGAATCCTCCCTAGGAATTCACTCTGGCTGAATATTGGATATGAACTGAGGATGGAAGGAGCACACTCAGAACTGAACATGGATCGTTGGGAGCGTTAGAAGCACGGAAGATTCACGACCTATATTAGGCAATAAAAGGAATATGTATTTTGTAAGGTCGGCCAGATGAAATGATCCTGCAGGGCCTTGTAGGTCTTCTTCACTCCAAAGTGTCCCATCAACCCTCCACCATGCGCCTCCCTAACAAACATTTCTCTGAGGGAACAATGAGGCACACCAAGGCGGTTATCATGAAACAAAAATCCAGTAACCCTATAGTATTTCCCAAAAGCAGTTCTAGCACTTTTCTCAAACGGTTCCTTAAAGTCCAAATCAGTGGCATACAACTCTTTCATGAATTCAAATCCTATAAGCTTGGCTTCGGAGTAGATAGAAGGACATACCTGCATGATAATGCATCAGCCACCACGTTTTCCTTACCTTGCTTGTATTTGATGACATATGGGAATGTTTCTATGAACTCCACCTAACGTGCATGCCGTTTGTTGAGCTTTT
>KE154554.1:36528-48693 GCA_000411075.1 Sisymbrium irio | reverse complement strand
ACAATATTTGCATGCTCTCTATGTGACTTGGGCTCAAGTGTGAACCTCATGTCCTACTATGTTGCTAAGCGCTTGGAGTTCACAAGGTTCAAACCCACGAAAATTTCATTGGTCTTTGCTGACAGATCCACTAAGATGTCTGCGGGGATACTAGAGGACCTGCATGTTCAGATTGGGAACACACTTATCCCAGCTGATTTTGTGGTTCTTGAGCTTGAGGATGAACCCAAATATATATATATTTCAACTAACAAAATAATAAAAACATTTATAAAACTCAAAGTTAGTATTAATAAATTTATAATTTATAAAATGTAATTATTCAATTGAAAAAACTTTAAAAAATTTAAAATTATGTCATGATATCAGAAGTTTGTGACCTTAAAGTTTCGGGAATGATAAAATTTCCAAAATGTTTCATTAAAACCACTAAAAGACATTTTTAACCCTGAAACCTAAAACTCAAAACTTTTCCTTTCCTTCTCATTCGACATGACTCGCAGATGTAAACTATTACGCGATGTATCGCTGACGTTGGAGGAATCATCGGTGACGCGAAATCGGAGAGGACGACGGAGACGGAGAGGACGATGGAGATGATATCGATGACGCGTGAGGATATCGACGACGCGTGAGGATATCGACGACGCGTGAGGATGCCGACAACGCGTGAGATCATAGGAGAGAACATCGACTATAGATCTGAATAGATTCACATGTTTGCTTATGCAGAAGATTAAGCTTCGTAAAGAAATCAATCCTCGCACTAGAGATCAACAACTCACGGATTTGAAATTGGTATCTTCCTCCTCGAAACATTGACTATTGCTATCGAGTTTTTGAAATTCATTCATGGTTTTGACACTCAATCAATATGTCAGGAGAAGAAATTGGAGAGTTAAAGCGGATTCAAGGTAATTGAATGTGTTTAAGTCTTGTTTCATCAATTAATTGATTTGTTCAAGTATACTGACAAAATTTAATGATATGTGAATGTGGATGATCACTAAATAAGTCATGTCTACAAAAGCTTATATTCAGGCAAAGACTCCATCGCTATGTGGCTGACGAGGAAGCAAGAAACAAGGAGAAATATTGAAATTTCATGAACGACACTTCAATTTATGTTTTAAGAAGATTTTTATATGTTTCAGAAAGGCCTTCCCGAATTTAGATTTGTTCATTTATAATAGATTATTTCACTTTGTTTCTTTGGATTTGGTCTTTTACCAACATCATCCTATTATCTGAAAATAGTTTAAACTAGGTTTTTGGGATAAAGTGTACAAACTTTTCGAAATGTATTAACTATTCAAAATGTAACCGTTCAGAGCGGCTTTCCTGAATGTCTAATGCTATTTTGTTATATTATATGGTAAGGCATTCTGTTATACTAAACCCATTATAGGGCTGGTTATGAGTTATATGTCGCTTCATACATTAAACACCCGTTTTTACTTTTCAATATGTTTTAGGCAAGGTTTTAATATAAGTCAGGAAGGCTTTCCCAAAAATGGTTTCGATTGATAATAAATTTGGAACCCGCTATTTATTAATGCATTCGTGTTCTAAAGTAAAAACATTTAAAGGCCTATTTATGATCTATCTAAAGATTTTTACGTTAATGACACATTTTAACGAAGAACCACAATCTACATTTTGGAAAGCCATCCAAAGCTATATGAAAAGCTTCATGTCGGACCAAATCCCGGAATTTCTCCAACTGTGTGAGAGAACACGGCTGGTTAACAACAACCGATTGTGATTGCTACTCTCCTATATCGTGCCGAGATTTTAATTGGTGGTGGAAAAAAAATTATCCATTTTTGCACTTGAAATCGAGAAAACTAATATCAGTGAGATTTTTTGAAATTTTTGGAAGATATCTAAAAGTTTTAGGAAAGCCTTCCCAAATACAAAGTAGCATACAAAAGTTTGATTTTTAAGAGGACACAACAAGTTATATTGTTGCAACAGGTTCCTAAATAAACAGAGGTGAGTCAAATAATCAAATTTTGCAAATTGTTGTAATGTTTTCAAGGAAAGTATCTAATATTTTCAGGAATGTATATAAATTTTTCAGGAAGATATCTAAAAATGTTTCAGGAAAACCTTCCCAAATAAAAAATATCATACGCAAGTTTGATTTTTAAGATGACACAATAAGTTCCTAAATAAATAAAAAAGTGAGTCAAATAATCAATTTTTACAAATTGTTGTAATGTTTTCAAAAAAAGTATCTAATATTTTCAGGAAAGTATCCAAAATTTTCAGGAAAGTATCCAACATTTTCAGGAAAGTATCCAACATTTTCAGGAAAGCCTTCCCAAATACAAAGTAGCATACAAAAATTTGATTTTTAAGATGACACAACAAGTTACACAACAGAAGTGACTTATATAATCAATATTTTTGCAAACTGTTGTAATGTTTTCAGGAAGGTAGCTAATATTTTCAGGAAGGTATCTAAAGTTTTCAGGAAGGTATCTAAAAGTTTCAGAAAGACCTTTCCAAATACAAAGTAGCATACAGAAGTTTGATTTTTAAGATGACACAACAAAATAAACTGTTGTAACAGGTTTCTAAATAAACAAAAGTGAGTCATATAATCACTTTTGGGAACTGTAGTAATGTTTTCAGGAATGTATCTAATATTTTCAAGAATGCCTTTCCAAATACTCAGGTCTTTGTATAAAAACCAACAACCGAGATGTAATGAATATCTCTATGACTTTCATAAATATAAAAATGTGGCAAACAATCAAGAAATGTTGAGTTTTCAGTAAGGTTTTCTGAAGTTTCAGTAAGCTTTTCCTAAGTTTTACTGTAATAAAGTTTCAGAAATGTTAAAACATGAGATTCAACACAAATCCAAACACCATAAATGTTGAAATGTTTCCGAAATACCAGATTGAAAACAAATAGAAAACAAACCTAAGTAAAACTTCAAAACAAATCCCGAAACCAGTATTGAAAACAAATCGACCACAAATCTAGGTTTTGGAATTAGAAATCTAAGACAAACCTAGTTTTTGACGGCGACGACGATTTCTGGGAACGATGATTTGAGACGATGAGGGACAATGATTCGATGATTCGTTGAGAGACGATGATGATTCGATGAGGGACGATGATTCGAGACGATGTGCGATGATTCAACGACGATAGGTTCACGGCAACGACGATAGGTTCACGGCGATGACGAGATGCTAGGTTTGTTCATGGCGACGGCAGCGAGAGGTTAGGTTAGGAATCAAAAACGTGAAGTGAAGAGAGGGGTAAAATTGGGATTATGTAAAAATTTAGAAATTTTTTTGTCATTTACTCTTTCGAAAAACATATCCGGAAGTTCAATCCAATTCATTAACATTTTTGAGAATTGTCCTTACTAAAATGGATTTGGTGTATATAAACAAATATAGTTTATATCCATATAATAAAGGTTTCAAAAATAATAGCACTATAAACATTAAAATATAAACCCTAAATATTAAAATTTAAACTCTAAACCCTAAAATCTAAACCTTAAACTCTAGATTTGTGAACCTAAATTGATTAATGTAAAATTGACCTAAAAATAAACATTAAACATTAAACCCTAAATCCAAAAACATAAACCATAAATCCTAAAATCTAAACTGTCTAAACTCCAAAATCTAAACCCCTGACTTGTCAACCCAAAATTGATTAGTATACAGTTGACCAAAAACTAAACATTAAAACATAAACCCTAAATATTAAAACCCAAAGTCTAAACCTTAAACCCCAAAATTTAAACAGTGAACGTTAAAGATTTGTGAACCCAAACAGATTAGTAAACAGTTGATCCAAAATTAAATATTAATCTTAAGTCCTAAAATCTAAATCTTAAACCAAATATTAAATCCTATAGAACAAGTAGTCCAAATTAATTAGTGTAATATATACTCAGATAAACTTCTTTGATAATCGTTAATTTTGATTTTTTTTGATAAAAGGGTTTGGAAAAATTTACAAGTTTCTAAAGATTTTCAAATATTCATATAAATTTCATGTGTTGACAAAATATTGAAATCTTAACCCTATAAAATTTTAATCATATAATATATTGAAATTATTAGGATAAAAACATACTTTAGTTACTATTGAAAAGATGTAATGTGTAGTAAAAATTAAAGAAACAGAGAAAATCAGAAAAATGTATTGGAAAAATCAGATTGGATAAATATGAAAAAAGTACGGATGTGAATAATAAAACGATCGAACTAGTCTCGTATATAAAGCTTATGTTGTCAGAAACCAAATCTTTTCAAAATGCCATTTTTTTAGGGATAAATGGTAAACAGACATAGTAAAAATGTTATTTTGTTTTGTGATTTTTTGGAGGGGTGTTAGCAGAATGAATATCACCAAAAAAAGAGTTACTATGTATAATTTCCCATATATATATATATATATTATTCAATTTTATTTAATGAAATATGAAATTAATTGGTTTTGGTGAAGATTCTCTTTACAAAAACATTATAAAAAGACATATTAGGGAAAGAACAAATTTTTAACTTGTAAACTCAAACCATTGTCTAAGCAATCCTTGTAACTTGTGTGATTTTGTGTATTGCATATATATGATCATGTTTCTCATCTTATTACTCTTTTTATACTAAGATAATGTCAAGTTATTGTTTTTATAGTTACAATTTTCTTACAGTTTCTAGCATAAAAGTTTCTAAACAATTAAACTGGTTGACATAATTAATTAATTTATTTTGATTATTAAAAAACTAAAAATAATGAATACAAAACAAGTTTAAAAAATTTATCATCATATTTTTTTCAAAGATATAATTTTAACTAAATAAAAATAAAAATTTTATATAATTATAATATTCATAAAAAAACTAAACATAAAAACAACTATCCATCCTCTAAGATGGAATAAAATATAGAATTATATTATTAATGTCTTTACTGTCATACTTAAAATTACCATTTATCATTTTAATTTCATTCTGTTTTTAAAAGTACAAAAAATTGATCATAACATTTTTAAATGGAAATTTTAGAGAATTATAAGCCAAAGAATTGTCTTATAACTGCATATTGATTAATCTATTTAAATTAATAATTTAGTTTAAGAAAATCTAAAAGTATCAATTAACACGATGCACAAGATTTTTCAAAGCAACCCCTCAAAACTATCTTCTTCGATGTAGTGGACATATTCTTTATTTTATCCCATACAGACCCAACCCTAATTCGTTCATTCTCTCGTTTCTTCCCCAAAATTCTCAACTTCTGGCGATCCTAACCCTAGAGATTCAAATCCAGAAATCGTTTGATCATCGATATTCCTTTCACGACGTCTGCAAAACCCCGAGGTATCTTCTTGTACATGATTTCTTTCTCGATTTTGCTCAATTTCTCCTTCTCTGGAAATTCTCCTGTGTTATGTGAATTCTCTGTCACTATTTTTCTTTCCCTTTTTTTTTTCTCGTTTGTGAATTTGATTACTTGCAGTCTGCTTTTCTGTTTCTGGGTTTTCTCTTTTACCCTTGTCTTAGCTTCTCTTCAACTTTGGGATTTGATTAGATATGTGTACTCAGTTTTGTTTGATGCATTTTCTTGTGGTTTAGTGGTGAATGTTGAGACTTTGGAACTCTTGCTTGCCGAGCTTTAAGCTCTTGTGGTGTAATCTCTGATTCTAATGCTCAATCTTGTCCAGGTTTTACTAATACTTGTTGAAAAAGCTCTAGTTTTTTTTTTTTTTTTGTGATTGATCTTTGTGGAAGCACTTTAGTGGAAAGATAGTTCCTTCCATAGGAACTTGGAAGATCTTGTTGTAATCAATGTCCATAATGATACCACAACCTTCATCAAAACCCACTTTATATCCACTTTTTACTAATCTCGGTAGATTCCTTTCGATCCTTGGAACTAATAGGACATCTTGTATGATTCTTTTGGCCCAATTCTTTTATGACAATGATCCTGCCTTATCTTCAACTTACAATTACCATTTTGACTGGAGTAAGAATCGATTTATCCAAAACTGATAATAGTTTGACCATGTGATTTGTTGCTTCACTGTCTAGAATCCATGTGCTTTGAATTGGTATATGAGTTGCTGAAAACGGTAATTCGAAGATTATAACTGCCCAAACGTTTTCCCAAATTTCTGGTTTCTCAAACTTATACAAAGACTAGAACTGCTTCTTTTCATCTCTTGTATTAAAAGTCTGTCCCTTTTTAGTAGATGAGCAAATCTTTGCGAATGATCATCTCATGCAATTAGCATGAAATTATAGCGAAAACACAGTATTAATTTGGGATGAATTCAGAGTGTGTTGCAGGCTACTTGTGCGGATTTGATTGTACTGTCTAGCCACATTGGCCTTTCCTGTGATTTGCTAACCCTAATTTTTCTATTTAAAGACTATCATTGATTGCCCTTTTTTATTTATTTTTTAAAATTTGCAGGCTTTGAAATTTTTACTAAAATGATACATCATTATTGTCTTCTCTTAGCTTACTTGACGTACTTTTTACCATCTACGGATGTATTTAGGTCATATGTCTTAAGACAAGACAGTTTGCTTGTGTTTATCTGATGTAATTCTTTTTTGTCTCTTCAGGATTTTGTGGATATGGGAAAAGGTAAGCTTATATTGATTTGTCAATCTGGCGGGAAGTTTGTGACGGACGATGATGGGACAATGACATATAATGGAGGAGAGGCAGAAGCTATAAATATTAATCATGAAACCTCTTTTGATGACTTTAAGCTAAGATTAGCAAAACTCTGGAACTTGGACTATAATTCTTTGTCCCTCAAGTATTTTCTCCCGGGAAACAGAAGAACACTTATCACCATGCGACAAGAGAAAGACATGAAAAGGATGTATGATTTTCATCTGAGCTCCGTCAGTGCTGAAGTTTTTGTAACAGGACAAGAAGGCTTCCACTCTGAACCAGTTGTGTCACCTGGTAATAGGTATGACCTCGTATTTAGCCCATCGTTCATGCAGAAAACTGTTTTTCGCTATATCTATTTCTCAATATTGTCTTTTTTATTCAATCTAATCTGCCGGAGAAAGTAGTAGTCTGATAGATACCTAATAATGTGTTAGTTTTTCAACGTTACAGAGATAGTTTTGTTACGTGATAATACTATGTCTCTCATTTTAGAGCCGAGTAAACAAAATTATATAGGCTGTAACTCTGAAGTTCAGAGTCTGAACGACTGTTTGTTTCTCTGAAATTTTGATTTCGTTTATTTCAAAGCTAATATATGATAAATTCGGTGTTATTGTTTTTAAACGTCTGCAAACACCAAAGTTACAGCCACATTCTCCTATAACTCTATAAGTCATTTGCACAGGCAGTTGTTTGATTATTATTTGGCCTAGTCTTGTTTGTTTTTTTTTTTTCTTATCGCTTTTGATCCAGAATGGAGGAGAACTAGACATTCTGTGTAATGGTTGCGTAATCTATTTATGAATTGAATTTCAGGTCTGATAGTATAGCAGTCCGAACAGATACAGTAGTGGGATATGGGAACGTAGCCAATGTACCGATTGAAGTTGCCACAGAAACTCCTGAAGGAAACAGCCTTGTTGATGCTGATTTGAGATCTAGAAAGGTCGCCCCCAGAATTGAATCTGAATCCGGTGGCCTTGTTGACATTCCTGTAACAATATCTACCGATCCAGTGGTGCCAGCCAATTTAACCTCGAGGAAACCTAAGAAGAAAGGGAAGAAGAGTCTTGTTTCCGGTATCTCCAAACTAACCCCCAAAAGTCCCACAAATTCCCCGACAAGTGTTAGTAAACGAAGACGTGTGATGGAAGAACCCAGCATTTTGCTCCAGGATGAAAACGGCGGTGATACAAGGAGAAGATCCTTAAGAAACAGGGGAGAAATTCGAAAGCCTGTCGTAGAAACTGACGAGGATGAATATCTCTTAAGTGACGAGGATGATGCTGACGATGCTGATGATGATGACAATGTTCATGTTGATGATCGCAAGGACTACGAGCAGGATATTGATGCCTATTACCCTGAAACTGATGATCTTGACTCTGAACGCGAGTTGAATTATTCTAGCTCTGGTGCTAACGATGGTTCTGCAGAGAGCTTGGTAGCCTCATGGAAACGTTGCATTACCGGTGTGGGTCAGGGATTTGAGAGCGTCGTTGAGTTTCGTGATGCGCTACAGAAATATGCGGTTGCTTGTCGTTTTGGGTACAGACTAAGGAAGAATGAATCAAATCGTGCGTGTGGTGTTTGTTTAGTCGGAGGTTGTCCTTGGAAAATTTATGCATCCTGGGTACCATCCGAAAGCATGTTTAGGATAAAGAAGTTTAACAGAAGGCATACATGTGGAGGTGAGTCTTGGAAATCTGCTCATCCAAAAAAGAACTGGGTGGTGAGTATCATCAAGGAGAGGTTGCAGGAGAATCCAAATCAGAAGACTAAGAATATTGCCGACTCGATCTTTCAAGATTTTGGTATTGAGCTAAGTTATTGCACTATAAGACGGGGCATTGATGAAGCCAAAGGAGGGCTTCACACATCATTCAAAGAGGCGTATAAGCATTTACCTCTTTTTGTGAATAAGGTAGTTGAGGCAAACCCTGGAAGTGTAGTTGATCTTGTGGTTGGTGGGGACAAAAGATTTCAGAGGCTTTTTCTATCTTTCCGGTCATGTATAAATGGGTTTCAAACTGGTTGCCGACCGCTTCTTTTCCTTGATGCCATTCCATTTAAGTCTAGGTATCATGAGATTTTGTTAACAGCCTCTGCCTTGGATGGCGATGATGGTGTGCTTCCAGTGGCATTAGCTCTTGTGGATGTAGAAACTGATGAAACTTGGCGCTGGTTTCTGGAACAAGTAAAGGTAGCTGTTCCCAGTGTACGACCTCTTACGTTTGTCTCTGACCGTGAGAAGGGGCTCGTAAGTTCTGTGTTGGAGATTTTCGAGAACGCCCATCATGGTTATTCCATACATTACTTGATGGAGGATTTTATGAGAAGCCTGAGAGGTCCGTTTCTTGGAGACGGGAAGCCCTCTTTATCGTACTATTTACTGGCTGCAGCACGTGCTGATCGACTTGATGGGTTTAAGGTATACATGGAGCAAATAAAACGAGCGTCTCCAAGAGCTTATGATTGGGTAATGGAGATTGAATCAAAGCACTGGGCTAGTGCATTGTTTGAAGGTGAACCATACAGCCATATTACATCAGATGTGGGAGACATCTACTCGAAGTGGATTGAAGAAATTCAGGAAACTTCGATCGTCCAGAAGCTTGTGGCATTTGTGAGTAGACTTGTGGAGTTGGTAAATAGTAGCCAGGAAAAGTCAAAAGAGTGGTTCAGCCAACTTGTGCCATCTAAGGAGGAAAGTCTAGTGGAAGAATGCAAGAAAGCAAGCACGCTTAAAGTTTTCTTTTGCTCGGACACGCTTTTCGAGGTTCATGATGGATCTGTTCAACTTGTGGACATCAGTAACCAAACTTGCAGCTGTTTCGGGTGGAAGCCCACTGGTCTTCCGTGCCAGCATGCGATTGCTGTCCTAAATACGAAAGGAAGAAACCTATATGACTATTGTTCTAGTTTCTTTGCAGTTGAGAGTTACCGTTCAACCTATTCAGAAGGTGTGGCGCCAGTTGTGATCGAGTTAGCTTCAGTGGAAAATGAAGGGAGCAGCAAGGAAGAGGAAGAACAAGTACTTCCGCCTCTGTTTTCGCGGATTCAGGGAGTGGACAAGAGAATCAAAGACAGGAAAAGAGGAAGATCTGTGTGCTGTACAAGGTGTGGAGGAGTAGGACATAACAAAGCTACTTGCAAGGATGATTTATAATCTTGTGTTTGGCCTGCTTCTGGTCATTACATTTGTACAGAGGTTTGCATCGTTCTTCGTAGATTTTGTTGGAACCGCAACAAGATCTGGTAAGGATTTCAATCTCTCTCTTTTCACTCTCTCGCTCTCTCCGGTAGTGTATAAATTAATAGATTCAGGAAAGTGTTATGTTTTGTGTTTATGTATTGCTTTGGATACTTTTCTAGTCTTTCTAACAGCTTTTTGTTTTCCTTTTTTGAGGAAGTATTAAACTAATTGAACAAATAAAAGAATATGGTTATTTACAAGTAAACGATTTTTCCAGGCCGGGTTAATTAAAAGACCGACGAATTCTATCGTTTGATTTAAAAGAAGCTTGCCTTCCAATCTTGCCCAAGCCTAAAAGATTTCAAAAGAGAATGTCAAGGAATAATCAACACTCATCATGGCACCTGTCTCCACAGTAGTATGGGGCCGAGATATTGTAACTAGAATGCAAAGAACTCATACTTATCTTCCACAACCTGAACAAAAAAAAAAAAACAATCAACATCACTGTTAAAACAGAGACTTATAATTCTTCAAGAGTTAGCAAAGTCATCAGCTTATAGCTTCTACGATGAGAAGTTAATCAAAGAGATGCAACAAATATACTTTGTCTGAGAACGGTTTCCTCAAGCACCTGATAGGCTCTCCAGATTATGTCAAATTATTAGACTTATTATGTATAACTATGATTAAAAAATATTTTGGTATTATATTTAGAGTTATTAGGTACTAAACAAACAATAAAATAAATAAATGTATAAAAAACATATTTACCATTTTTTAAACATGACACCATCATTTAAAAATAACTAGATTTTGATCTGCGTTTCAGAAGTATATAATTATTTTTAACAGTTTTAATTTAATAGATGAAAAACTTTATTTGTAATTTTTGTCTCATATTTTTAGAAAACATTTATGATACTTACTTTTTTGATAAAATATATTTATAAACTCAAAATTTTGAGATGTTAATAGTTTTATTTTAGATATAGATATATCATATAATTTACAAAATTTTAATCCATTATTAAACCATATTTTTATATTCTAACATGCATGATATTCACTGTAGAATCACAATTTTTTATAATAATTTATAACATTTTATAATTATTTCTAGAATAGCTATAAAACATAAAGTTTAGTATTATATGAATAGTAATTCTTTAATATACAAAAATAAGACGAAAAGAAAATAAAAAAGAATATTATAATTACTGATGATTAATAATAAACAAATGAAAAATTATTTTTGGTAACTAAAATCTGAATATCATGTGTGATTAGGTGTATATAAATTATTATGCTCTATATTTAATAGTTTATATTGGCTAAATTCCCCTTAATGAACCTCTATTCTCTTTATTTTTTAGTAACATTTCTTGTAAATCAAACGTAGAGGTAACATTATTTTATAAGTGTGTGTTTTTTCTAATAGTATATGTAATATAATTTTACACATAACTATACTTGGGTAATGGTAGTACTAAAATATACAAAGTTATATTTTGGTAGTTTTTAGAATTATTTGTAAACTAAGTGAAATCTAATTTTTATTTTTTTATGATATTAGATCATTAGATTAGATCATTGTAACATACATTCATATAATAACATGGTTAATTAGATTACAGTTTCTTAAAACACTACATTTTTTTTTTCAACAAGAAAAATATAATAATTTAAAGTAAAACACTACATTTATCAGGTAAATAGGAGCCTTTTTATATAAGTTTAAGGTAAAAAAAAAAAGAGTTTGTAAAAGTTATTTATTTTTTTTGGGGTCAAATTTAGATGTTTCACAGAACTAATTGAGATTTTAGATTATTAAGGATATGTGTTTACTATGTTTATTTTTATTTGTATTAATTTTTACACAGCTAATATACTATTACTTAGTTACATTCGAGTAATAATTAATTGTCTGAAAACACTTAAATGTATACTAGTTATACGAGTAGTATTAAAATATAAAATAGAAGAAATTGAGTTCATGATATAGACAGTTACACTAATAGAAACTCATTCATCTTTTTATTTCTCTCTTAAACCATGCATGCATACATCCTAATCCTCATTCTCTTTGATGTTCTCCAACTAAAGAGACTCTTGTTTATTAAGGTTGTCCTTTTTTTTCATGCTTGATGGTAAGTTTTTATTAGGATAATGTATATGATTGTTTATTCGGATTTAAGACCAAGAAATAGTAAATAATTTTCAGTTTCTTCGTAGGTTTATTTTTCATAAGATTTTTGTAAATTCACTCAGACCAATCCATAATAAGTTTTTTC
>KE154549.1:20410-45819 GCA_000411075.1 Sisymbrium irio | reverse complement strand
CTCAGATCAGTTGGCTGACATATTCACAAAGGCAACAAGCTTGAAGATCAATGAGTTCATTTGTGAAAGGTTGGGACTCATGGATCTTCCAAGCCATTCATCCTCTAAGTGAGGAGCTCACACTCTTTTTCCCTAATGAGGTTTTTTCCCAACTGGGTTTTCCTCATTAGGTTTTTAATGAGGTGAGTTTCCAAACTTCCAAACATCCAAGCTAAGTATTCAGTTTCCTTGCTAGTTAGCTTGAGGGTGAGCTAGAAAACATGAGCTAGAGAAGAGAAAACCTGAGTTGGGTGAGCAACAACTTGATTGTTGTACTAGACTACTTCATTTCATTTCCTTTGGCTTCTTCTAAGAACTGGTTCTGCCTCTTGTAAAACCGATTCTTTTTGCTTCATTAGCCTCTGGCTTCTTCTAAAGACTGGTTCTGGAGCTTCTTCAGGAGCAGCTACAGATTCAGGCTCTGATTTTTGTGGTGAGGTAGGAAGATCTTCTTCTCCTAGTCCGTCAGACTCAGAAATTTCCTTATCATATACTTCATCATTCTGAGCTACAGTTTCTTCAGGCTCTTTTTGGTCTACTTGTTCATCATGGACCTTATCATTCTGAGCTGATGTATAAATGCATTACTAGTAACTGAACCACCACACAAAGACTCCAATAATATTCGAAGTGTAGCTGCTCGGTCCGAGGTTGAATTTGGCAAGTCTTTCAAGGTTTCTCAATTCTTCTCCTCATAGAATCTTTTTGTCTCAACAAACTTGACATCTCTGGAAACCAAGACCCTCCTTGTTTCAGGAAGGTAGCATTTGTAGCCCTTTCGATAACTGGAGTATGCAATGAACATGCCTTTTGTGCTCTTGACATCAAGCTTGTTCCTTTGATCTCCTGATACTAACACAAACAAAACACAACCAAACACCTTTAGATAATCAATTACAGATTTTGATTGATTTAGTACCTCAAACGGAGAGATGTCTTACATAATTCTAGTTGGCAGTCTATTGATCAGATATCAAGTAGTTACTACAGCATCATTCCAGAAGCTCTTAGGCACATTCATGTGAAACATCAAAGACCTTATAACCTCCATAAGATGCTTGTTCTTCCTTTCAGCCACTCCATTTTGTTGAGGAGTATAAGGAAAACGTTTTTGATGCACAATGTCATGCTTGATCAAATGTTATTTAAACGCCAAACTAGTGTACTCTCCTCTATTATCTGATCTCAAAACTTTGATCTTGGCATTGTAATGATTAGTCACATAGTTTTGGAAATTCACAAAAGCTTCTAACACCATATCCTTTAAAGGTAACAAACTTAACCAAGTATATTTTGATTTCTCTTAAATGAAGGTAACAAAATATCTATTATTTTTTCTAGACATGCAGGGAGAAGTCCAAACATCTGAATAAATTAAATCAAAGCATTTCTCATAAATGGTGGATGACTTGGGAAAAACAGTTCTACAGTGTTTTCCTAATATGCAAACCTCACACTTATCATTCTCAAACCTAACTTTAGGTAATATCAAATTTAAAACTTTATGATGAGGATGACCTAATCTAGCATGCCACAAAGAATCATGCTCAATCACAGAGTTAAAAACAAAAGCTTTAGAGAAGGGGGAAGACTTAGTGTTCTCAAGAACATAAATACCATCTTTGGTTGAGCCTTGCCCAAGAAGCTTGCTTGACTCAATGTAGCGAAAGAAAACTTCATTAGGACTGAATATAGCATAAAAATTCAAATCAGAAGTTGCTTTCTTAATAGACAAAAAATTTGAAGTGAAAGATTATATATAAAAACTTTAGACTCTTTATCAAACAACTTAAGGTTTCATATTCCTTCAATCTTAACATTTTCTCCATTTGCAATAATCACATTTTTTAGGCAGGTTTAATGTTACTAATAACCTTAGCATCACTAATCATATGGTGGATTGCTCCAAAATGAACAATTAAAGGCTTATCCCCTAAAGTATGATTAACAACATTACCTAGCTCAGGTTTGTGCAAAGTATGAGAGATAGAAGTTTTTATGGGATTACCAGATTTTCTTAAGGTTTTGATAAAAGCATCAAGGTCAGCCTTTGTAGCATACTCATACTCATCTGAGTTGTTTTTGGCTGCATCCGGCTTCTTCAGTGTTTTGATGATGGCCTCAAAGTCAGCTTTTATTGCATACTCATCTGAAGCTCCCATTGCTGAACCTTCTTTCTCAATGATTTGAGTTGAAGAGGTTCTCTTCCCCTGAGCTTCAGTTGCTGCACTGTTAGCTCTTGGTTTCCTTTGGTATTTACATTGGTTCTGATTGAGATAAGGATACAAGGTCCAACACTTTCTCTTAAGGTGACCTTTCTTCTTGCAATGCTCACATATCTATATTTCTATATATCCAGCGCCATGGGTTCTTTTGTTGTCAACCAAAAACTCACTGCCTTTACCACCAAACACATTCCTCAAACTATCCCACAGCTCTTTAACTCCTTGATAGGATGAGAAAGCTTCAAGCACGGATATGTCCAAAGATCCATAGAGAATGGAGAGCACCATCTGATCTTCACAACCAAATCTCAAGATTAGCATCAACCACCTCCTTTTCTCCTTCATTGGAATCAACCATAGGAACCTTAGAGCCTTCAACATGACTTCAAAGCCTCCTTTCACACAACACATATTTTGCAGCCTTAGCCTACAATCAATATCTCTGCTCCTTTGAGCACAACTGACAACATAATCTCCTTGTTCCTTTCCATTTCAAGCTGTATAAGAAGATTCTCAAGGTTTAACACAACAACAACAATCTCAACACACCAACACAGATTTGGTGAAGAACACACAGAAAGAACAAATTTTGCTGAGGAAAGAAGAAGGAGATGATGAGAGAAAGATGAAAGCTTGAGTCTTTTGGTGTGAAACAAGCAAGAAAAACAAGAAAGATGATTTGAATGAAGAAAGAAAGATAAAGCTCGAATCTTTTGGTTGAAAAGAAAAGCAATAACACAAGATTAGAAAGAAAAAAAGAGATTCAGGGACCCAGATCTTGAAATTAGAATGAGAGAATAACCACCAGATTTAGAAACCTGGCTCTGATACCATGAGAGAATTGCAGCGGATTAGAAGAGATTTAGTGAGATTAAGCAAAGATTAGAGAGATTAGAGAGAATAGAGAGAGAAAAAGATTATCTAATTTCTTGACTGTAATTTTTATAAACGACAAATATTTAAAAAGGAAAAGTTCAAGCTACTTTATTAAAAAAGTAGCCAACAAATATAACCAGCTGGAAAGCCTAAAAAGAAGCTTCTTTTCTGCGCATACCATCCACGGAATACCATCCAATTCACATATGGATTAACACATACCATCCACATAGTACAATCAAATGCACATATGGTTTTAACAATTTGTTCATGACATGTGTGATATCTGGCCGAGTGATGGTCAGATACATCATTTTTACCACCAAGCGTTTGTAGATGCTTCCATCATCTAGGACTGGTTCTTATGAGTGTTGAACAAGTTTCAAACCAGGATCCACAGGAATTTGAAATGGCTTGTAAGCTAGTAGACCAGTTTCTTCCAACAAACATATACTGTATTTCCGTTGACAAATAGAAATACATTTACTTGTTCGAGCAATCTCAAGTCCTACGAAATACTCCAAAGGCTACAAATCTCGCAGCTTGAATGCCTTCTTCAAGTCATCCTTTAACTGTTCTGTCTCATCATCGTCGTTACTGGCAATGATTATATCATCGACCTATACTAACACGGCAACATATTTGTCATTGTTGTGTCGAATGAAAAGTGTGTGATTAGAATCATAATCTTAAAGCCCAACTGTTGAAGTGTGGTACTGAATTTGAGAAATCATTGTCGAGATGCTTGATTGAGGCTATAATGAGATTTGCGAATTCTGCAGACTGCATTCGGAGGCAACTTCTCTCCATGTTTTGGTGTATAGCCCGGAGGAAGCTTCATATATATCTCCTCTATCAAATCTCCATTTATGAATGCATTAGATATATCCTACTGTGTGAGACTCCAATTTTTTGCGGCTGAGACAGCTAAAAGATTCTTGACTATCATCATTTTTGCTACAGGAGAAAAAGTGTCCACAAAGTCTATTCCTTCTTGATGAGTATATCCTTTTGAAACTAATCGAGCCGTATACCTCTCCAAACTTCCATCTACATTGACCTTAATTTTATAAACCCATTTTCAGCCAATAACATGCTTTCCTGGTGGTAATGAACAGATGTACCATGTACGAGAGTTCTCCAAAGCAAGTAACTCCTCGTTCATAGCTCTCAGCTACTCATCAAACTTCTTTGATTGAGTAAAGGACATTGGTTTTGGATGGAGAGTAACCACACAGATATAAGCCTTATACTCTAGATATAAGTCTTGTATTTTGTAGATAAGCTATCATACGATATATAAGCAAAGACTGGATGAGGAATCTCTGTTTCTGACTCTATGATGTTGCAATAGTAATCATGTAGGTAAGCAGGAAGTTTAGAAAATCTCTTATTGATATCAGCTGTCCTATTTTAATCCGGGATTTCCATTCTCACTAATGTAGGATCATGTTTCGTATACTCAACATATTCAGCTACCAATACCTGACTATGCAAACTACCATTTCTATGTCTAGGAGATTCACTATCATGACTAGTAGAATTAAATAAGTCAAGGTATTGTTCCGAATGACCTGTAGCATAAGGGAAAATGTCTTTGTGGAATGTGACATTCTGAGACATATGAATTTTATTTGTCTCGAGATCCATGAGTTTGTAACCTTTGTAACCAGATGAATATCCGAGAAAGACACAGTGTTGTGCTCTAGGTTGGAACTTGTGTCGGTTCTTTGTCGAGGTGGAATAGTAAGCCAAGAAACCAAACACACGAAGACCACTGTAGTCAACTTTCTTTGATGTCAGAATTACGAAAAGAGACTTGTTTTCCAGCAGTGTGGAAGGCATTCTGTTGATTATGAGAACAGCCGAGAGAACACAATCACCCCAAAATTCCAAAGGAATCGTTGATTGGAACATGAGTGATCTTGCAAGTTCAAAATGTGTTGATGCTTCCTTTCTACGACTAAATTCTGTTATGGGGTCTCTGGACAGGAATGATACGCAACAGTTCTTTTCTGCCTATATAGCTTCTTAAACTTCCTTAGCATTTTCTGATATCACTGCCTCGACTACGGTTTGATACTGAGTCTCGATCATCTGCAAGAACTCGGGAAAGATTGTGAGAATCTCATGTTTTGTTCGTAACAAATAAATCCATGTCACCCTTGTATAATCATCTACTATAGTAAGGAAGTACCTGTAACCTTATACTGTGGGGACAGAGAAGGGACCCCAGTGTCTATATGTAAAAGGTCAAAGGTATTCTTACTTATATTGTTGTTGGAGATAAAGGGTAAACGTTTCTGCTTAGCAAGATAACAGACTTCACAATGAAATGAATATTTATTGATTTGTTTTAATCTAAGTACATCAATTGTCTATTGAGTCTTAGACAATGAGGGATGTCCTAATCCACTATGTCACAAACTAGAATCAACGACAACATTAGTACAAAAAGTAAATGGCTGGTAGAGAGTCCTTTCCACAATGTCTGCCGGATTCAAAACATAGATATTAGAGATTTGTTCACCCTTTACAATCATCAACCCCTTGATAGGATCCTGAATCATAGAAGAAATAGGGTCAAAACTGATTGTGTATCCTAAATCCCTTGTTAACTGACTTATGCTTAGGATATTTAGCCTAAAGTCTGGGATATATAGGACATTGTTCGAAAGCAAGTACTCATCCAGTCTAATTCTGCCTATACCAGAAATTTTTACTCCCATTCCAGTTGGTAAGACAACGGAAGTATTCAAAGTGATCGATAGCTCCTCAAACAAGTTCTTTTCATAAGAAACATGATGGGTTGCCCCACTATCGACTATCCAAGACTCAGAAGATAGACTATTGTTTGTAGCCCTCAGAGAATAACAAAACATAGTGTCGAGGATGAAAATACCATAGTTGGAAGAGCATTGATAGTCCCACATTAAGTAGAGGCCATACAATTCACCTAAGCATTTAATGTCTGTAAAAATAGACTATGACTCCTTCAATTTAGTCTGGTGAGACTATTCACCATATCAGCAACTGGATGAGTTTTGGTATTTCCATTACCAAGAGTGAGCTGAGCAACCATAGGTTTCGAAACCTTTCCTTTGTAACCAGATTTGTGTGCATGCTGCTTGTTCTTATGTTCGAAACCAGTAGGATAACCATGGATTTTGTAGCAAGTATCCACGGTGTGAGCATTGTATCCAACAATGAGATCAGATTGTTTTGTTTCGAAGTATAAATAGACTGAGTAGCATTGACAGCTGGTTGGGGAGGAGCAGAGACCTGAAAGACTGCAGCGTTCTAAACTGGCATGATATTCCTTTGTCTATGATCTTGGTCCTACAAGTTGTAGATCTCAGAGAGTTCAGGAACATATTTCTTCATGATTATCTGAATTCGTATCGTGATGTACGAATCATTCAATCCAGCTAAGAACTTAATGACCTTTGAGTGTTCAGTTTTCTTCTTTATAGCTGAGCAACAATCACAGTGACGACAAGTGTCCACACAATTAACACCATACAATTCATCTCAAAGAGTCTTCAAGGTCGTGAAGTAGGTTGCTGAATCCACTGGACCTTGTTGTAGAGACCAAATCTGTTGAGATAATTGATAGGATCGTGGAAAATTTGTAGTATGGATTCTCGTCAACAAATCTTTTCATATCACTGAGGCATCAATGAATCGAAGAATACTCTTGTAGATTTTTTAGAGACCGTATTCAATATCCAAGATTGCATCTAGACCAGATTATGAATGTGCCATGCAATTCACTAGGCCTAACGATGGAATAATCAATAAAAGCAAGTTTGTTCTTGGCATCCAAAGCTATCTCACCGTAATATTCTAGTTATAGTAATTCGTACCATCAAGAACTTCATAGATGATCTGAATACCTGGATTATCACCACTTGTGAGGAAGAAATGTGAATGGATACTGCAAAAGGAAAATCCAGAATCACCGGTGAGATCGGAGCTGACAATGGCAGAGATGGGGGCGGAGGCGTAGATGAAGTTCGACGAGCTGAATATGTTGTCGATTTACCAAGGAGACGCAATGTATGACGAACGATCACCATTGTAACAACTTTCTAAGCTCAGAATTTCGTAATTTTACTGATCTTTAGTGGAATGACAAAATAATCGATTACAATCTTTGAAGAAATGATCAATCGGAAGAATCACCGATCAATTTAGATGAAAAAATGAAGAAAAAGAAGTTGAATCGATCGAGTTTACAATCTCAGTTGCTCCGATACCATATAAGTATATCAAGATGATCGAAGAAGAAGTGAAGAAAATATATTCTCATTAAGTGTGTCAAACATTTTAAAATCTTGTACTAGTACGTTGACTTACGGTTTAACAACTACAATTTCTTTTAACCGATTTAACATCATTCTACTCTATTAATAATCAAAGCTCGATCACCAGATCGCCATTGAAGAATTCCAATTTTACAATCCAATTTCCTAACAAAACAATTCGATAAAGAAAATTAAACAATCACTCAGCCTTTCAAACTATTCTCATTTATTAAACGACAAAAACCTCTTTTTCAGTTCGAGAATCTTCTTTTCACACTAGTCCTCTCATCTTGTTGACCGTACTCCTTAAAACCTCTATTCTTCTTCCTCAAGTATGCTGCATAACAGATACCAAATCAAATTCAAGGATCTTCCTCAGTTTAAATTCAATGGATCAATTAATGCTATTGGTTGGTCTAAACGTTTCTTTCTCCACTAACCAATTCACTGGAACAGAAAGATTGGTCTGTTTGATAATGCAGATCAAAGACGAGCCTGAAATAGCACCTTTATTACGCAATATATTTAATTTCATAATTTTAAAGACGGCCCATCTACATAAAAGCCCATAATACAGACGAAAGAGACAAACCCAAAACTTCCTTTCTTCTCTAAATCCTTATCCCTCTTCTCTGCGACTGCAATTAACTCTCGAATAAGAGAAGACGAAACAACAAAGATTCCTCCTTTTTCCCTCAAATTTATATTAAAACAGTAACCCATTCTTGTTTCCTTGTCTGACGCCAACTCCTGTACTGGGTTCTCTTCATGTTTGATCTTTCTCTTACAACATCGCCATGGAAGCTTAGAAGAGCATCCACGCTGGCAAAGGTCCATTCTCATCTTCTAAAACCCATCTCTCTTCCTCTCCTTCTTTTATATATTGTATCACATTTCGGTTCTTGGAAGGTTAGGATTTGTTTCTTCTATATGTATAGATATATGATTATGTGTGTGAATGTTTGGTAATAGAATGTTGTAGGCATAAGGTTACATTAGTTGTTTCGTCTCCACAGGTTTTATGAGCTCTTTTCGTTTGAGTCAATCCATGGCCACTCGACCTCTCATCTCTTTCCAACACCTTTCATCTTCTTTGTTAATAAACCCAACTCCACAATCTCTCTTCTTTCCAAATTTCACTAAACGCAATAAAACCCACAAATTCTCAAGGACGAAAAGTGTTGTTCATTGCTCAGCTAATCTCATCATCCACCCTTCCGTTCTCTTCCTAAGCAGCTTTGATGGTGGTGGATTCGTTGATACACAGACCTTCATTGTCACTATTAGCCTTGTTGTTGCCATTGCCCTCTCTCTCTTCCTCGGCTTCAAGGTTTGTATATAATCTTTATACTTCAAAATCAGAAGCGACCCTTGTATTGTAGTTTCTTGAACTTTTTTGTTTCTTGGTTCTTGCAGGGAGACCCTGTTCCATGCGAGAGATGTGGTGGAAATGGTGAATCTTTTTTTATATTTATCCTTATGAGAATTACAGTATATTACTTTTGTCTGAGTATTTCTTTTATTGCATTTTAATAGATGGAAATGATCAAACTCAAGTCATATAGGAAACTGTCTTACTGTGTTGGATAGTTCGATTGGATACTTTAATTTAATTTAATGATTGTTTTGTAGGAAGAAAGTTATGTTTTAAACGCCCTGAGGTTACTGTGTTTTAACTTTTAAGTGTTCTCCTTCTTCTTTTGTGTGTTATATGGGTTTACTCAAAAAGGCGGAACGAAATGTGTGTTTTGTCAAGAAGGTAAGATGAAGGTGGAATCTGGCATGGTTAATTGCAAAGTCTGCAAAGGTTCAGGTACCAACTACTAACTAAACCAGCAGTTTTGTACTTTAATAGTTTCTTACTTTCTTAACATCTTATTGTTTGGTTTTGTTTTGTTTAATGATAGGTTTGATTTTCTGCAAGAAATGTGGGGGTTCCGGATATTCTCGCCGTTTATAAATAAATTAATAAGTTCATATACTATTGTAATAAAATTGTTTTCGACATTGGTCTTTTTGGACTGTATGATAACATTTATAACTTGTTTATATGACAATAGTTTCTTAGAGATTTTAGCGAAAAATCATATAGTTACCGAATATCGAAATGTATATTTGGAAACACGATTAAATTAAAAAAGCTGAATTGTTTTAACTTTAGTGTTAATAAGGGCAATATACACCGAGTTTGATTTTGTAAGGATGTCTGCTAGTCCATTAAGAATTCTAGGAATAAACGTAAAACAAGCTAACTGAAAAAAGGAGGATAGAACTTCAATATCCCAACTGATTCCGTAGATTTCAACCGGTGAGATTTTCGAATTGATTGCTCACTCTGATGAGCACCTGTGAATCTGATTTAATACAGATTTTGGTAATGCCGAGGGATCGGGCTTCGTTAAAGGCAGCTCGGACGGCCAAAGCTTCGGCGATCAGTGGCGATGCGACTGATTTCTGAACCATGGTGCCTCTGCTGCCAAGATTGCCCAGAGAAGATCCAGGCGAGTCCGGCTTCTCGTGTTGATGCCTTCCACAAAGCGTCCGTGTTGCAGATGGTGACCAATTCTGTGAATGATCGGGGTAAATAGGTAGTCGTTGATGTCCCTGAAGCCTTAGTTGAGATTGGTATTGCTGTTGTGCTTCCTGCCATTCTTTTCCATGGATTATCGCCCCTTGGATCGAGTTTTCAATAGAGATGTTCATGTTCTCAAAGATTAACTGATTCCGTGCATTCCACATTGCCCAGCAAATCCAAGGACAGAGATTTCTGGAGAAACCAATCAGCGGCAGACTAGTAAAGGTGGTTGCTTCTCGAAAGAAGTCGTGAAAGGAATGGAAACTGGTGTGGTCAACAGGTGTTTTGAAAGGGCTTTGTTTCCAGATAGCCTTTGCAAACGGGCAGTGAAGGAACAAGTGAGCTGCTGTTTCATCTTCTCCACATCTGATACAAGTTGAGAGGTCTCCGCATCCTCATTTATGTAGATTCTCACCAATTGGAAGTGCGTTCTGTAGTATTTTCCAGCAGAACAGCTTCAGCTTCGGGGAGAAGAGACCTGACCAGAGTAGTTTATTCCAATCGAATGAGATACTTTCCATGCAATTATTTTGGTCAGTTTCAATCTCTTCTGCTGCAACATGATAGCCTGATTTTGTCGAATATAGGCCGTTGGAGTTATGGATCCAGACATACATATCTGCTGCTCCAAAGAGGCTAGGTTTGATTAGGAGGATGTCTTGGTAGAAATCTGGTAAGACCTCTTTCAAGACTAGCTCATTTCACTCATTAGTGCCTCAGAGGATTAGATCAGATACAAACATATCTTGGTGAACTTCTTTGATAAGGCCATGAGGGAGAAGGATTTGTGTAGGAGATATCCAGGGCTCTTTCCATACTTTGGTGGTTAAACCATTACCAACAGCTCTACCTAAACCTCGTGAGAGGAGGTCTCGTCCTAGAAGAATGCCTCACCACCCATGTGAGCAGGATGGGGCGTTAGGAACCATGAGAAAGGGTTTGCTTTAGCAATATTTGCCCAAGAGGATGCGTGCGAGGAGGCTGGATGGTTTAGTCAGAATGCATCATGCCAGATTTGCTAAGAGAGCAGTGTTTGAAAGATTTTATATCTCGAAAAACCACACCTCCTCGCGATTTCGTTTTGGTGAGTCGGTTCCATGCTATACAACAAATTTTTCTTTTTGCCGGTTTTGAATCCCACTAGAAACGTGTGAGAACTGACTAAATTCGCTTGCAGAGACTTAGTGGTAGTTGGAAGCAGCACATGTCATATGTTGGTATGGCTGCAAGCACTGCTTTCAGCATTATTACCTTCCCAGCGCTGGAGAGGAAGCGTGACGGCCAACTTATAGCTCGCTGTTTAATACGATCAACAATTGATGCAAAGAGGTCCCATTTTCATCTGCCAAAATGCTCTGGGAGGCCCATGTATTTCCCCACTCCGCCTTCTTTATCTATTCCGAGGCATAGTTTTATAGAGGCTCGTAGCTCCGAGGGGTTTTGGAAGAGAAAGAGATTGAGGATTTTCTTGCATTTATGGTTTGTCCCGAAGCCTCTTCGTATTGTTTAAAGGTTGACATTAGTGCATTGCAACTTTGTAGTTTCGCTATGAGGAAGAACATTGTGTCATCCGCGAATAGTAAATGGTTAATTCTTGGACTTTGCCACTTTTATGCCTGTTAGATGACCACTTTGTTGTGCTTTTAAGCAGAGACCCGAGAGGACTTCACCGCAAAGTATGAAGATGTACGGAGACAGGGGGTCTCCTTGCCGAATGCCTCGTTCTGCGGTGACATTGCCAAAGACTGAATCATTGATTAAAAAGGAGTAGGAAACAGTCATAGTTAACTCACAAACTCAGAAAAATATCCTACAACTACATATAACTCTATATTTATCGATAATATATCGATGTTAACGATGTTACATATCATGTATATTTATTATATATCAAAACTTATACAGACCAAATATTAGCAATGTGTCAGTCGGCGCATTTAATACCAAATCTTGTTCGAAATCTCGTCTATACTTACATCATTATAATTATGTATACAACATATATATTAATCCTCTATATAAGTTATGTAGCCGATGTTTTATATCTTCAGCTAAACGAGCTCTGTAAAATCCAGTTTCAGTAATTTTTCGCCGGTGAAAACATTATTGCTAAGTCCACTTCGTTTGTCGGTCCTTAAGGATCTTTATCCGATTTTTCTTTTTTCATTTATATGTCTTAACTTTTACGGCATATTGACTTCACCTTTTTTGTACATATATTGTCTTCTACCTAGATCTTGTCGGTTGTTGTACGAAACTTCGATTATTATTCGGTTATAAAATTAATTGTGGTCAACTGTTATCATTTTGTGTGTCTACTTCATACTAATTTTTCTTTCTCTTGAACTTACCGAAATATATATGTCAATAATTATCTTTGGAGCTTATGTGTGTAGATCGAACCAGTTTGACAATAAAACAACTGTTAATTATGAAGTTGTTCGTATTTCTTGTCTAATGTATTTAGAATTTTCCTCTAACCTTTTGCATGTCCATTTCAAATAGTAGATCTGATAAGTTTATTTTTTTACTTAGATTCTGGACTTTTGGATAAGAGTTTTGATGCAAAATATATTGAGATTCATTTTTTTTTTTATGATTATTTGTTACTTATAATATAAAAAGTTAAGTAATAAATGTTATAACTTGCAGATGGCGCGACATGTTTGTACTCAGCTAGGTAACTGGAAGAAGGGAGCTAATAACCAGTGGTCATTTCAGCATGATGAAACAGATTTGGGTTTTAGAGTGATGGTTAGAGACGACGAATCATTTGACGTGTTAAAGGGAAAAATACAAAGAAAATATCTGTTTGAGGAATCTACGCCTGTGGTGCTGACATATCAACTTCCATCTTGGATGTGGGTACCTACCCGTCAAGGATCTCCTCCAATAAATGTAGAGAACACATCAGATGTGGCTGAACTAATGGGTGTACAGGTTTGATACCCGGAGCTAACAATCTGTGTAACCATTGGAAGTGAACCCGTTGCCAATTATCAGTTCGAATGTCGCTCTACCTTCTTTGTTGGAGGGACGTCCTTTGTCGTCAACGACAAAAATGAAATAACTCCAGAGTCAGCCTTTCAAGGTTGAGTATTTAAGTATAATTACAAATTTTTTTTTGAAAGTTATAAAATTTTTAAAATGTTTTTGTCTAATACATTATTTTACATTTTGATAGAGCTCATGGCGGAAAGGACAATAGAGGCAAGTCAAAATGTGCTGAATGAAATATTTAGCGAACAAAAAATGCTTGTCATTCATCGCGTAAACCTTGAACTTGGACAAACAAAAGACACATCACTCACTCCCACTGTTGACAACTCTAACCTAGGCAAGATATTATGGTCGTACTTGATGAAGATCCAAATCCCATTAGAGATGGTTGTCTTATTCCTACTACAAATGAAGAAATAGGAGGTAAATATACACTGATTTTGTGATGGATAATTATTATAATATCTGGCAATTATAGAGTTATTATGATGCAATATGATTTCCAAGTTTTTTTTTGTAGTTTATTAATCTATACATGATTCTCACAATTTATTACTAATTAGTATTTACTATTTGGTATAGAATGGCAACTTGGTCTACAAGGACAAACTTTCGATTGTGGAGTGAATGGGGTTCTTCCTGATCCATCCCATGTCTTTGGAGATGCTGGGATTAAAGAGCTTGTTGATCCCCAAAAACAGTTCAGTGCCTATAAATTTAGGGGATCAAATGAGTCAATTAGCTTCTGGGATGGCGTGTTAGCTCAGCAGTATGGAATATCTGGGTATGACCATTTTCTCCACTTTGGACGAACTGATGTTAGTTCAATGCCGCTTACTCAAAGCATTCCAGAAAGCATGCCAAATGAGCCTTTTAACGTTAACTATGAACACGGATGTTCCGGCGATGGTTCAAGCACGGGATCCTCAGATGATATGAAATTATGTTTGAACATACATGCTGCACTTGGTACTGAAGGGAATGGAGAAGTTGTTTTCCCTTCTAATCTCAATTCACCAATCTCAGTTGAACCCACTGTCACTCTTAATCCTCCACTAGGTCAATATCCAAAAACTCTTTCATAGTCAATAATATTTTATTAAATTTTCAGACTATTAATTCTATAAAATTTTCTAAATACAATTTACCTTTTGGATAAATTTATAGCTGAGGAGAATGTTGTACCGTCCGAGAATGGCCACGATCACACACCGTCATTAGCGTTAACGTTGGGCACCCCATTTATTAATCCAATTGTAGCTGATATCTCTTCCAGCGAAAGTGACACGGAGGGTGGGTTCTGAAATCTAATATAATGTTTAATAATGTTTTTTTAATAATAATGTTTATTTATGACTTGATGTATCCTGATGCTGGTTTTTGGAGGGTTCATCCTGTTTTTGTATGGTTAGTTCAAACATTATTGGATAGTTTATAAATTATCCCTTTTGTAAAATAACATTAATGTTTGTAATATTTGGCAGACTTTAATCACCTTTTTAGTTTTTTTTCTGCTGATAATCTTACTAAATATTACTTTATTTCAGATAATGATACCATTGACACCGACATCCGCTTGGGTATGATATTTTAAAATCGAGCTACTTTTAAATTACATATGGCATTATATGCCATTAGAAAAAAGTTTCATTTTAGAAGTCCAAAATCCGTGCCCGGGAAGATGGTGATTCAATGCTGTGGAATCCATTTTCCTTGGCGTGTTTACGTTGTGCGTCTAGTTGGTTCGGAATTATTCGAAATTCGTAAGATGAATCTAACACATTGTTGTACTATTGATGAAAAAACCTCGTTCGATAAGCATGCCTCCAGTCATATCAATGGCGAGATGGTTAAACAACGTTTTACTGGTTCAAATAGAGGACCTCATCCGTGTGATATAATGGCTATTATGCATGAGGATCATAGTGTCAGGATTTCTTATTGGAAAGCATGGCTGTCGAGGCTGTTAGCAATTGTGTCAGCAAAGGGTTCATGTGGTTCATCATATCAGTACTTACGCAACTACCTCCATAAATTGGTATTAACCAATCTTGGTACGATTGTCCAGTTGCATACTGTTTTCGATGAGGAAACAGGTTATCGCTTCAAATACCTGTTTTATGCTATGGGGGCATCAGTAAAGGGGTATGCATACATGAAGAAAGTAATAGTCGTTCATGGAACCCATTTGAAGGGGAAATACGCAGGTTGTTTGGTAACCGCATCAGCCCAAGATGGTAATTATCAAATATATCCTTTAGCATTTACAGTAGACGACGGGGAGAATGATTAGTCTTGGGAATGGATTTTAAAAAACTTATCCACTTTTGTAACTGACGAAGATGATCTGGTGTTTGTTTCTGATAGGCATGAATCAATTTACCATGGTCTGAACAAGGTAAACAAAATATTTTTTTTTGTTTGAATGTTACTATTCTCTTTAAATTTATTATATATGTGAAATTTATTATATTAAAATATTATAGGTATATCTAAAAGCCAGTCACTGTGCATGTGTCATCCATTTAAAACGAAATATTCAGACCTACTTCAAAAATCGTCAACTTGGATATCTTGTATCGAAGGCTGCTAGGGTTTTTAAAATAACTGATTTTTTTGATACCTTCAAGCAAATAAGAGTCATTGATGAAGCTTGTGCTGAATATTTGATGGGCATCGGATTCGAGCACTAGACTCGTTCCCATTTCCATGGCTGTCAGTACAATATCATGACGAACAACATCTCGGAGTCTTGGAATGCTGTTCTTAAAGAAGCAAGGGAGTTTCCGATCATACATCTCATTGAGTACATCCGGAGTAAGCTCATGAACTGGTTTTCCATCCGTCGAGAAATAATATTCGAAGATGCTCAGACATTGACCCCATGGGTAATATAGTTATTATTCGACAAGTTTGAATTATCAGAAAGCTTAGCTGTACATAAGATTAATGCGACTGAGTTTGAAGTTAGGACCAAAGATGGATTGTTTTATCTTGTTGATATGGTTGACAAATCATGTAGCTGTTTTGATTTCCAGAAGTTGTGAATTCCATGTCCACATGCAGTTGCTGTTGCAATATGAGAGATAATAGGATTGATTTGCTTGTAGCGACATAATATTCCAAAAATTACCTAAGGCTAGCATACACTGGGAAGATTTATCCAGTTACTGATGAAGGTATCGAGTCAGAATTGACCACAGCGTTGGCGAAGCTTAATTTGTTTCCACCAACCACACGTCGCCCCCGGTAGACCCCTGGAAGACGTTTCCGATCAAGTACAGAGGTTAAGGTATATTTGTGTGTCTATTGTTTTATGTTTATCTGTCATTATACTTTTTTTTTTAACTTGTGCTTTTAGGTAAAGACAATGAAAAATAGGCCGGGTTGCAGTCGTTGTAAGGTGTTGGGACACAATCGAGCAATGTGTAAAACAGCTATATAAGGAGTATGTCTATGTGTGGAAGATCGGTTTCAAATGAAAGGTGTATGCATGTATGGTGGTATATAACTGGGTAATAAGTGTGACCGTGTCACTATGTGTTAAGTAACGAAATCCCAGTCTAGGTTTGTGGCTGGATAATATTATGATGTAACCATGTGTATAAATAAGATATAGTTTTTCCATTTTCCAACATTATTATACTTTAGTCTTTAATGTTGTCCAAGATGTCAACATAAATTATTTATTATTAGAATCTAAACCCTACCATCAAAAAGAAGACTCTATAGGAATTAATTAACCCAAGCACATTCACGTACAGTATGTTAATGTGTTTGATTTTTTATAACAGATCCTATTTGTTTTGTGAATATGAGTTCATGAATTATTCAAATCTAAACCCTAACATCAAAAGGAAGGCCCTATAGGGATTAGTGAACGCAATCATATTCTCGTACAATATATTAATGTGTTCGATTGTATGGGAATATGAGTTCTGAATTTTTCAAATCTAAACCCACAAACAAAAGGCATGCCATATAGGAATTAGTGAACCCAAACACATTCTCGTACAATAAATTAATGTGTTTGATTGTATAGGAGTATGAGTTTCTGAATTTTTCAAATCTAAACCCACAAACAAAAGGCATGCCATATAGGAATTAGTTAACCCAAACACATTCTCGTACAGTATATTAATGTGTTTGATTGTATACAACATATACTCTCTATTTTGTGAATATGATATATTAAATTGTGACGATAAGTGTATATGACCATGAGCGGCTAATATTCATAGTAACCAGATATATATTATACAATATATGTCACATTCAACAAGGTTTATAATGGAGACTCATAAGTAGAAGTTTGATTTCTTACTATAATTTTCTTACAGACAGGAGACGATTAAACTATTATTCTCTTCTTAGCTTAATAGAAACAACATAATACGAAAATTACATAATAAGAAAAACAATTTAATCGCTTCATCAAAGATTAGAGCTAAATTATTAAATTGCTTGAACCCACAATAATTAGAGACCCCAATAGAACTATTATCATTAATTTCTTCAGATCCTTTTTAACTTTAGCACACATTCCATCTACTATTTCGAAAGTCTCCTGTTCTACTTTCATCTGGAACTTCAAACAATTTACCTCTGCCTCCTTCTGCCCATTCGAGAAAGTTTGTTCAAATTTATCAATTCTATATGTTAGTGTATCTATCTCATCCAACATTGCTTTGTCCATCCACTTGTATGTGTGGTTATCGTTGAATAGCTGACATTTTAATATTTCTATAATCAGCATACACTCATCATATGTATTAATTTTAAAAATCCTGTATATTCAAAACTTACCTTTCTTTCTGCAACATAAGCACACCGAAAGTAATGATGACATGGATTTTTTTCAGATTTTGACATTTTTAACACAAAAATCTCCCCACACCATCATCTCTTTGGTACTCCAACTATTCTTCCTCTAGATCGACAAATGGATGAACCAGACGATGCTCCAGATTCGATGTTCGTCATATGATTACGATCTGTAAATGTATATATAAAAAGATGCAAGAAATTACCATACTTGATAATTTGAAATTTGTTGTTAAAAAAAATATTTTAGTTCGGAAAATAAATTATTTTAACCATACCTCAAAGATCTGTATATAGCATGAACAGTAGTGTTGTTTAGGAAAGGGTTCTAGGTTTTTCTAAATCGATGTGGGAGAGAAAACTATATGTATGTCTATATTCACTGAATATTTGGTAAAGTGGTTTTAGGGATGTGTTCGTAATAATATATTTTGGGTTCCATAATGTGCAATTTAATACTAACAAGACTATATGGTTTAATTTTCTGTAACATTAAAGGTAAGATATTTTATTTCCAAATGTATATTGGCCGGTTATGCCAAACATTATCAGCTCCTTAACATTTTCAGCTAACAATAAATCATAAACTCAAAAAAATGTCTTGGCTAATTGTGAGCCAAAATAAGAATGATAATCATTACACTCATTTAGCGTATTTAACTAACTAAGTTTGGTATTACCACAATATACTAATTATATTCTATAGTTAAGATAGGGATTAATCTAGTTGACTATCAAATAAGATATGAACTACAAAGTTTGAATTCACATAATAATGCAAACCGCAATTTCTAAATATTTAATTAAGTTTAGCTAAATAATAGTGATTTAACCGTGACAAATAAATGTCAGAAAATTTAGGAAAGAAATACATAAAATCCTAATCAAATCAGAAAACCTAGAAATACAGAGTACATTAAATCACACAACTCATTACATGATAAGTAAACTCTTAAACACACATTGTCACATCATTAAAAAAGCTCATGAAACTAGAGTTTAGCCCAATTCCTCTCGTAAATTAAAACGGCTAGTCGTTGAGCCTCCTTGACAAGCACCTCTGGAGTGATGCATCTGCAAAACTCTAGACCACCAATAGCATGTGACTGAATAAAAAGCACTGCACTTACAGCCGAGTCAGAGTAAATACCATTATGTGGGATCACTTTGGGTCTTTGTATTTTCAATGGTGTCAATCCTGTGTTTAATCGTATGCCACAATGCTGCAATAAGTATGGAAACATATTGGCAATCGGTTTCAGCTCCTTCTCCATCATTTTGTCCGACCGAAGAGATGTATTACAATCCAACACGACGAGTATCCCTTCCTTACTGTCCACACAGATACCTATCCAATGCTTCTTATCAAGATTGAAAGGGAAATAAAAGTACAAATCTTTCGAGGAAGCTTCTTTGAGATGGTCGAAATAGAAGGAAAATATTTTTGGTAACATGTAGCCCACTTTCTTCACATCCTTCATGAACCGAGTGTAGTTTTTCACCAAACATGATACGAAAGAGGTTTCGAAGAACTCACCATGCTTTTCCCCTGAAAACTGGTTTCGCGATTTGAACAGAGTTTTGGTAAATCTCATGAGCACATCAATCATCTGCAATTAAAAGAAGATATTAAGGTCTAATATATTTCCGTTTTAAAGTTAATATATTCATATATCCTTATATTTACCTTTAGTGAAATGAGATTTGTTGTTTTCGCCATAAGTGCAAGATCTTTACTCGTAATAAGGACACCTTCTACTTGGAAAATACTGCTAATGTTCATTTTGTTTGAAGTTAATAAGTAATTTATCTTCAAATAACAAATATGTTTGGATAAGGAGATTGATAGCTGGAATGACTTACAAATGTTTATGTAATTGATCGGAGAGGTTGGTGAACTTGAACTCAAAATCATCTGAGTTGGTGAGCTCATTCATCGTTGAAGTTTGTGTTTCCAGACTAGAGACCATATTTTTGAGCCCCTTGTACTATTTGTAGCCCGTTGGCACTCTCCTCTTGTGTTAAACCTAGGGAAAATGATGGTATCCCTGTGGTTTCTTTGGCAATACAAGAGTTGTATACATCTGTTGCTGCTTCAAAACCACCTTCCCTAATATCTCGATCGCAATCATCCTTTTACAAATATATTAATCCAATCATTAAGATGCTTATGCTATGATTATGGTTTCATGAAGTGAAACAAAATGTTATATTATGAATTTATTATCCATTGACATATGCATTTACACTAACAACTGCCTCAGTGACTTCTTGGATATATGGTCCATCATCCATTGGTACATCGCGTAATGTAGAGGTTTGTCCGTTTAGAATGTGCGCTGATTCAGAATTTACCTACAAGTAAAAACTCATGTTATTTTCATAATAAACAAGTTCGATTTATCAAATAATTGTACGGTTTAACCTTTAAAATTAATATTTAAGTTAACTTTACCTGTTTAGATGGTGTACGAATCGAACATGGAGATTCGACTCTAACATTGTAACCATTGTCACCACAAGATGTATGTTTCTTCGCAAAATCTCTGTTTGGTGAACCAAAGCCATTACCATTAACTCGATCTGATTCATCGTTGTTTGTTGCACGATTAACAGCTAAGAAAGAACGATCATTTCTAGTTGTCTTTGTTAACAAAGTCTTCATTGTTGCTATGTAAGATCGCTGCATATTTTCCATAGTCTCGCTAATTTTTTTCACAATTTCAGACTGAAATTCCTCAAACTTACAATGAAGCTCTGAAATATTAGTGATTGATGTATCGACCTTCTCTTCTAATTTGGAAAAATCTTTCCTCATCTTGTCGGCATCCAAATTAGAACTGTGTTCTTTATCAGGATCTACGTGGTCAGCCGGTAATGTCTTCCTCTTCCCTTTACGTCTTCCTTTTGCTTCCCCATCCTTTGTTCTCTTCAGTTCTTCCCTCATCTTATCAACATCCCTCTTCGTAGCACCACCCGTAAACATGGCGTTGCGGAAGCTATGACCATTTTCGATAAGGCAAATCAAATTGTTGATAGTAGTGTCGTCTTCCTCGTTGGACCAAGCATATGTAGCATCATCCAATTCCTCCGAATCATCATGAGGTATAATAGAAAATACATTTGTCTGTAACAAAAAATGAGATAAGTTTACTCAAACATTAACCTCCCAATAATGTAATTATATAATCAATCTACAAATCGATATATTATAAAATAACGTTCCAAATCATCAATATGTCTATTAGTTTCATAACTACTTATTCATGGAAGATTTCACCCTATTACATAATTTACTATCTTTCATCAAAATATGATATAAACTAAGAACAAATTTTTAGATGTCAATATACTTGTTAGATGGTTAACAAATATCTAAAGCACAGTATGTTATTTATATAAGTTGAACTTATAGTTTGGCACAACACATTACATATATTCAATTGTTAAATTTCCAAGACCAAAAATAACTTGTAACTCCTAAATTATGATTAGAGAATTTTGGATACTTTCTATCTACTACAAACTCATCAACTAACATATTGATATATAGCTAAACAGAACTAATATGTTCGTCTCTGTACAAGTCTCTTACTCGTCTGGGGTTTAGACTTAGTGTCACACTCGATTTTGAAGATATCTCATTATCCTCATACTCAGAGCCTGATTCAGACGAACATATGCATTGTTCTTGAACAACTTCCATTAGAGCTGGAACAGCAGCCATTATCACCAACTTAATCGACAGAGCAAATCCCGGAATTGAAATCGTTTTCTGAGATAATGATATCTCATTTCTTGACTTTAAACTGGACATTATCATGTCAAAACCAATACGCCCCTAAGGATAAGCAAAGAAAGCATCAAGATCTTCTATAATCTCAGCATTTTCCTTCGAAATGTTCGGATGATGAGTCGTAGGTAGTAGGACAGAAGCAAGTAGAGCCAAACATGCATACTTAATTCTTGTATCCCTATCAGACACGGTGTTCCTTCGAAGAATCTTGATAACCGTAGCTACCGATACTGTATCAAGCTTCCCAAAAAGAGATGGCCAGTACGCTGTCTTGCAAATGTTATTCCTTGTTCTCTTCTTCGATTTTTGTAAATATTTTCCACAAGGTAAACCGGTTACAATTGCAAATTCCCGTAAAGAAAACCGAACTGCTTTTCCCGAAAACAGAAACCATGCCTTGTGTTTCCTATTAGTTCTAAGCTGTCGAGGAAAATGTAGGTTCTTCAACCAAAGATATGAACTTACCAAATGATGAAGCGTCGATAACTGCAATTTCATCCTCTTTCAAAGTTTCAAGTATCGTACGAATTCCCTTGGATTTATGGTACGTACGCCGTCACTCTAACACCAACTGGTTCCTCGCCGTCGGCGAAGATCCTCTGCGGAAGTTCAATATTCTCCGACGAAGAGCTCAGTGGAGGAGAGTCTACTAGTCTTGCATGAACCATCTCCAATTGAAGAACTAATACGAAATTGGACCGGTTAACAATCTATTTTGTTAAGTGTTTGAATAGAAATTTTAAATTTCTCGTTTGGTTTCAAAGATCACGACAAACTTTAGTTTCACTTTTTTTTGGGACGAAAGAGTTAAATTGCATTCACTATCGACGGAGAATCCGAAGTGCAAGTAACATACATATATACGGGATATACTTACATATCATTGAGATATACGAAATATTTAAGTAATTATAGAGTAAGTTACATGACTTTAACATCAACTCAATACTCTGACACAATTATTTACACAAATATACAAATAAATATATATGATACATAGTCTCGTTATGTAGGGAATTTTTTCGTATTAAGAAAATTGTACAGTATAGTCTACTAAATACTAGATTCTCATGGTATGTGGAGTGCAAATGTTTCTTAACTTTATTGATTTTTTGATAATTTTAAATGTGACATGGTGAATTCTTATAATTAGATACACTAATTGATGATTTCACACACTAATTAGATTACGTTAAACTTCTAATAATTCCTGAGCTCATAATTAATTTAAATAAATCATCTCATTAACCCAGTCTTTTAGGTATGCGACTTTAATGTTTAGTAACCCAAAAAAATTTGCCTCTCAAATTATGTAATATCTTTTTTAATATTCATATTTATTGTATGTAATCTATCATAAATTAACTATCTCTGTAAATTTTGCACAATTAGATAAGAGAAATTTTAAAAATATTCCTTTATTTTTCATATTTTCATATATAATATATAGAGTTATTTACATAATAAGTAACTTAGCATCTTATTTATTACATTTTAGTAACTTCAGGTGGGTTGAACACTTTCATGCTGTGGTCCTTCTTCATTCAACTAAACAAGCTAACTAGAAATGTTTGCTACCACCGCCCTTTTTCCAGTTTTGAATTTTGAACATTTGAATGCTAGGCCCAAAACACAATATGACCCCATTGACTTTTGTATTTCTGTAAAAAAACCACTGCCGCCAAACCCTAAAACTCAATCTGCTCTCTACCGCCATTCGCCGATCGCCGCCAAATCCTTTGTTTTCTGAGTTTGCGGGTTACCGGAATCCTTGTCAGGTATGTGTGCCTCGCCATATTAGATGTCGTCTCATGTAATTTTTCCGATTAGCGGTAGTGAGTGTTGTTCCTGATTTCCGATTTACAGGTTCCTCTCGAGACGCTGGTCCAGATAACCGGCTACCTGATAGGCTGTTTGCGACGGACCGCTACCCTCCTAGCTGACGGCTTAATGTCTACTCGAAAGTAGATACACTTATATATGTGCGGAGGATTCTGGGGGCACAGACGAGTTTGAAACGATTCAGAAGTCTGGTTTTGGCAAGTTATTCGACTTACCTGCTGGAAGATGTGCGATTAATTGCTAGCTCATCCACACATTGTTGACCAGACAACTGGTTACTAAAAAGAGATACGAGATGTGGACGGTGTTCTGTGGACAGCCTCTTAGATTTTCCCTTGTGGAGTTCGGAGCTATAACTGGTTTTCCTTGTGGTGAGTTGGAGGAGGGCTATGACCACGAGTATCAGCTTCCTAACGTGGATGCTTCACACGAATATTGGGGCAAACTGATTGGACCGAATAGGCAAGCAACTCTGGCAGACATTGCTAAGATGTTAGTCGCTGATCCACAGATGCCAAGCTGGCTTTGTGTCCGTCTTGCTTTGCTCCTGATCGTGGACGGAGTTTTAATTGCATCCTTGCAAGGGCATAAGCCTACCCCAAAGTATGTGGAAATGCTGGAAGACATAGAAGTATTTATGTATTTCCCATGGGGCAGGGAGTCTTTTTTGTGGACTCTCAGTACGATGAAGCCAGGGAGAAAGCTGATGGGGAAGGTGGATAATCCGGTTGGGGTTTTCCGTGATCAATTACAACAAGCATCTTTCCGCCTGTATGGGTTCCCGCTAGTTCTTCAGCTCATTGCTTTGGATGCGATTCCGTTGTTAGGTGATCGTGTAACTGGTGTATTGGAAGGAGTCACACTGCTTGACTACCCAGATGAGCATCTTCCCAAGAGTTGGGCGTTATCATCTGAGGACATCATTGCAGTCGAGAAGGGTGACGGTGTAAGTGTGTACAGGCAAACGTTTGTGGATGGTATATGTTTTAGTTTTTTCTGTGTCTGACCACGTGGATGGCTGATTGAGGAATTATTTGTTGTTTCAATGTACAGATTAGGGTGAGAGCCACAATGGTAGTTGATTCAGATTTATACGACTATGATGATGAGATAAAAGACAGGAAGGTCGAGTACATGGTTCAATTAATAATAGCTGACCCTGCACTCGAGAGGAGAGATTGGCCTGGCGGAGATGCCTCATTACCCTTTATAACAGTGAAAGAGAAGCGAAAGACTCATCCGCCCCTACAAACCAATCAAGGAGGCAAACGATCTTTGCTTGACAACAACAAAGCCGGGAAAAAAAACAGAAAAGATTGAGTGCATATTTTGCTAGAGACTCCAAGGCTAGTGAGAAGCAGCTCCAGTGGCTTGCGGACGTGTGGAAGAGCTTGCTGAGGAACTTAAGACGATAAATCGCCGGATGGACTAGTACGATAGAAGGAGTAGGTTTAAGAAGGTGGGTTGCGTTGGGAGAATTTCTTCTCAGACGAGAATAAGTAGTCAGCGTTTTAAACATGGTAGTAGCATTTCGAAGTCCGCACCCCAAGCAGTTATCAGTGCTGAAGACAACAAACGAAATGATGAAGAAAACACGAGGATCAGCCTGAAAGAAAACGATGGTATCCCTACGCAGTGGTTAGAGCAGGCAGAGGTTTGATAAACCTTTTCATGTACGTTTAATAATGTGTTTGTGGGAATGTGATAGACAATAATAAATTGTATTTTTTTTGTAGAAGGATAGTAACGTTGGTGAGGACTCAGAGAGTGATGGTTGAATTGGTGATGGGCCTGCAGCTTCCGGCGGCAATGTGAATCAAGTCGAGGTAAAAATATTGTATGTCTGTTTTTTTTCCGCAAATTGTATATGTGGACAACGACCGACATGTCCATGTCCATGTATACAGTTAGGGGAAAACACCAAG
>KE154548.1:153338-214317 GCA_000411075.1 Sisymbrium irio | reverse complement strand
TGGGTGGGTGGGTGGCTAATAATTAGAATTAATCAAAGGAATGGACTTAATTTTGCTTAGTATTATTTTTTGTATTTTTGAAAAAGAAGTGTGGGAACTTATGATGGCACAATTCTCTCGACTTTTTATTTTCTCACTTACAAAGGTTGACCCGATGAGCACCCCACTAGCAACTATTCTTCCGACTTCATAAATTCGTAAATAACATTTTATCATATTCAAATTTATATTCGTTTTGATAATTTGTTTGTCTTCCTACAAACGTCGTTTGAAAATAAATACAGTATTATTTTTAACAGTAATTTTTAGACAACACATAGATTACTCTTCAAAATTTATAGGTGTTATGTAAATTGTACTATAATAATATTTCCCCTGTCTTTTAAAGATAAACATTTTTAAAAAGTTACATTTTTGAAATTTTATATTTATTTTTATAAGCTGATAATGATAAATAGTAAACTTAGTAAACTTTAAAAAGATATAGAATTTAATTTATTGACGTACTATTAATTTTAAGTTATTGGGTCGTAATTACAGAAAATAAATATTTATAATTAAATTCTAATTTATTGAACAAGCTATGTATGAAAGTTTGAAATTATATTATTATCTAGAACGAGAAGGAACAATACACTATTATTTCTTTCGACTCTAAAAAATATATAAAATTTAAGTAATAAATTTAGTCTTTTTAAAACATCTGGTTTTTTGGTAACCAGTGATAAGTATGAATTCTAATATTCATATTGATTTATCCATTTCTAAATACATTTATTGGACTTGATTAGCATATTAATTTTTATAATGAGTATTGCTTTATGTTTGAGAAACGGATTTAATATGAATGCAGTTTATGAAAATGTTAGCTATGTAAAGCAAGAAGTATACATGCTAGACACATGAAAACATAATATATATTGTATGGGAAAGGGAGAGAGTAAAAATAATGAGAGAGTGATTAAGAGAATGGACTTTAATTAAGAGACCACATGAATTGTCTCCCACTCCATGCTTTGCTTGAAGAACGCTGATATGGGTAACATGTCAGCTTGCTTACCAATCTTCAACCTCCCCACACTACACATTGGCCCTTTAATTTCTTTTATTTTTTTTTGTTTCCAATTTCTTGTATTATTTATTATATTTAGTTTGGATTGTGATCTCCACTTTCTTGTTTTAGGTTCAATTCTCTTGATCTGGCCAGATTGTGCTGGGACTTAATTATCCAATAATCTCTACCAATTTTTATTTCCACCTTGTTCTAAAAAATAATATTTTGTTATTATATCCCCTTTAATAAAACATAATTTTGAGCAGACAAATAATTTATGAAATAAAACTCTATCATGCATTACTTTTATTATATCCATAAAGACATCAACTCTATCTTTACTTGTCTTTTTCATAGAATTAGCTTTAGAAATCAAGGTTTGGTTTAAATTACCTCGCCTCATTTTTTAAACAATATAAAACATTTTAGAGAATTTTGTGATTTCGACAAAAGTAATCATGGAATATGTTTTTTAGTAATTAAGCTGCGAGATGGTTATTCTATTCGTAAATAATTGAAGCTATTGATCTTTTTTGACTTAATGTTTTTGTATAGCTTACGAGATCAATTTAAGAAACCTTATTAATTAATCTATAAATTAATGAAATGGAAGAAAATAAGGAAAAATAAAACTGATTATAATTGTAGTGATGGAATATGATTTGTCAAACATAATTAATAAAAAATTATTGAGGGATTTACGAACTTCGACGTAGAACGTTTTAATTATTTAGATTTTTGGTTTTTTCAGCTCTAACCAAGTGAAGTTAGGTCATTTATAATTTACAAATCAATATAAGCATGGTCGCGAAGGGAATTGGAGAAACCCAATTCGATTTAATTTGCTTATTAACTTATTTTCTGCATTATTTATTTTTATTTTTTCGATGATTTTGTGAATTCTGTAAATCAATATATATTTACTATTGTAGTATCATAATGTTCAAAAGTTATTATGTTGGTGTGAAATATTATCGAAAGGTTTACTTGTGTACATATTTAGCTAGAAAAACAAAATTGGAGATTGATCTATTTAATAAAAATATGAGTGACATTCAAATGTATACGAGAAAATTTGACGATTTAAATTTTAAATCTTTAAATTTGTTGAAAAAAAAACCTTTAAATTTTCTCAAAATAAATAACAAGTTTCAAATGAAGGTAGAATCTATTAGTTAGAAAGAAGTGTAATCTATAACTCAAAGCGTTCAGTTTTTTCTTTCTCGGGATCAAATTCTTGGTGTTAGAAGTGCCGTTTCTTGAAATTCGTTTCTGATCATTTTAACTTGTTGGTGTCTTTAGACCAAAAAGATTACAATTCCCATAGCAAAAATATCCCTGACTTATTCAAAGGGTCAATTGTTTCGTTTGAAAAATTGGAACAAAAATAATTGAAACTTTAGAATATTCTGAGGAATGTTGATGTTCCAATTAACGAAATTCTTTTAAGTATTTGGACAAGCTGCAATTCATTTAAATAAAGGGCTGAAAGTATTTTGAATCGCATACAAATAATACGTAATACATAGTATTTATTATAAAATAATAATTCTGCTCACATGGTATCGGTCCCCGACGGCCAGACCAGTCTCCTAAGGGGAAAGGTATAGCAAACGCATTAACACGTCGGCAGCTAGATTAGACATTATTTAACAATTAGTTAGTCCTACTGTTGTATTCATTATTTAAGACTCGAGGTGTCAACATTGGAAAAAATCATGACTCATGATTAAAAAGATCCAATATTTATTTTCTCAACAGAGACACGATATCGATAATTTTCAAAGCAAGGACGAGAAGACGAACTAGTAATTGGATTGACCCGATAATCTAATTTAATGATTTAGGCGATCTCCCAATAACCATACGTCATGACTATTTTTTGTTTTTGTCTTATTTATTTTTCTGAATTTAAAATGTTATCGTATTTTGTTTTCGTGATCATATCAAAATAATCACATTATACGACAAAAAGATAGAGCATGAAAATAAGATCAGATTTAAAAACGAGATTTATTAGATTTTTCTTAATATGTTAGTCAGAAAGATAAAGGAGAATTTGACAATGGTTGATAACAAAATTATTTCCCTCTTAACTATTCTATTTCTCTTTTATTTTATCTCTCTTGATAATCTCTCAGTCTTCTAATTAAATAGTCATATCAAAATCCCTTTAAATAAAATTGATGAATAAGCTTTGTGTGACATACATACGAAAGAAATACTCAAATCTTAAATTGTAAATATTTATGAACCAAGAAAAATTAAATTTTATAAAAAGAGTTTTGCTTTATTTTCATCCAGTTCATATGATTTATGTATTTGTAACATGATTAATTGAATATATCTTTTATTAATGTTTTAAAAATAATTTTTAAAATTTTGTTTTTATTATTTTGTGAAAAGTAAGTATGATTCTTTTTTTTATACCAAAAGTTAGTTTGATTCCTTATAAGTATAATTTTGTTATGAAATGAATGAAGTGTTTTTGATAAAAGTATTAATTTTTCAAGGTTCTACATTTTTTATTTTTAATATAGATGACCAAGTTAATATAAAGCGATCAGAAAATTGATCAGGACAACTTAAGTTTGGAACTTTGTCATCAGATATACTATGGCATGTTAGCTGAGTATGCAAAATCATAGAAGAAGTGTTAGTATAATATGCATGTAAGATACCTCTATTTAAATCGAAGAATTTGTCGGCATTAATTATATATAACATGAATTTAATCAAATATTGGCAGGAATATAGATAGACATTGACTTCTGAAAAAGGGTGGGGGAAATTAAACCAATAAAAAGAATGTGAAAAAGAGGGGGAGAATAAAGACAAAAGTGTGAAAAGATGTCATGTTATATGATAAAATACTGGTACATACAAATAAAAAATCATATAATAACAGCGTGGTCCCAATTTGTAATACCTTTTCCGATGGGTTTAGATGATTGGAAGACGATTAAAAAAATAGGTTTGGACTAATCAAACCTCAACGAGAAAAACAAAAAAAACCTCATCCACAACCACAGCATTAACCAACAAAATGCACATAATATACGTTTGTTTATATCAAAAAAGAAAGTATAAATAAGAAAATTGGAATAAAAGTGTAGAAAGATTAGGAGAGAAAATATAAAAAGAGAGAAGTTAAAGGGGTGGTTCTCATGTCATCAACACTTAGGCACCATCTATCATGCGATCACTCGTAGACTTATCCACACGACATGAGAGAGAAAGAGAGAAAGGCCAACCAATTACGAAACTAAAACAGTATAGTTGTCTGTTAGGTTCGACACGTGTCAGTCTCAGACATGTAGGTCCCTTCAATGATTTGGTATGATAGAGTATCTAATTCCGATTCAGCCCCCACATTACGGCGTTTATATTTATTGTTCGGCTGATTTAAATATCAGCTAGAGGATTGTAAAGACTAAAGCATACGGAGAATTAGTATCAGTTTTGCAATCGTTTTAATCCGAAGTAATTTGGTTTGGAAATGTTTAATATGATTTAATTTGGCTATCTTCCTCTTTTCTATAAATTTTTGTTTCATGTACTTTAATTGGGGTTGGGTTCCATTGGTTTAGTTTGTAATTTAAAAAGCGAAATTTAACTAAAGATAATCCGTCTAATATCCAATTTTTAACTATATAAATCCAATACCTTAAACTCTGCTGATAATCGACAGAAAATATTTTTTTTTAGCTTTCTTACGGAAAATGAAATATTAAAAAAACTAACAAATGACTAATGTTTGCTATAACAAAATATATGAAAGAAAAGGAAAATCAACAACAGACATATATAACAGTATTTAAAATAACGTATATTTTTGTTTAAAAGCGTGGAAAACATGTCATAAGTTTCTGAGTGTTTTTTTTTGCGTCAAGTTTCTGAGTTGGTTAATCAGATAGAATAGCTAGTGGGAAATTTATTAGATTAATATATATATATATACTTTTAGTTTTTTTTGACAATAATTTTGTATAGTAAAGGAGGGACTCAGCTGGATGAATGATAGAAGGATTGTCTGATCCTTCTTTTGTCACCTCCCCGGCTCTACGGCCAACCAGACATGTTGCTTTTCATGTCTTTATTTTGTTCTTTTTCAATTTATTTTCCTTTCCTTTTAATATAACTATGCCATCAGTCAAATTATGGATGATGCTTCTTTATTTGTTATAATCCCATTTCAAATATCCACTCAGTTTCGGGTAATAATAATGACACAAAAAGACCCGTCAATCATAACTTTAGATTTTAACAAAGCCACCAATATTGACGGTCTAGTTTTGTCTATGTTAATCAGAATATATACTTGATTAAATGCGAAATATTGAGATTCGGGATGGATTTCTGCTTTCAAATGAGTTTTTTTTTTTTGGCAGAATGTCAAAAGGAATAATATGATGTTATCATACATGTACAGAAGATTATTGTCGAACGAAATTTATTCTGACTGTATATCATGTCTTAAGCGTGTGCTTATTAAAGGCTATCATATTCATATCATATTCGTGATATTTTATCATAGTTTGCACGCTTGATAAAATTTATAAACCAAACAAACTCTCTTCTTCTCTTTTGAATTATATAGAGCATCTTTTTTTTTGGAACTACTAATAGTAATAATAAAGAGCATCTAAGAACAGAGATGTTTTGTCTTTTTGTGAAGAATTATCAACTATTCGTATGTTCTAAAATCCAAAAGCTCGTAACGAATATTACCTTCAAATGTAAACGCGCGCGAATAATTGAACTATATTGGGGAAAAAAGGAAGGGAATGATTTGATTATTTAAATGAATAACTGCACTAATTCATAGGATAAAGAAACTGCATGATTAATAAGAATATAAGTAAATATTCTGTCAATCACGTCGAGATCTTGACTATGTAAAGAGACGAATCATTGAGCCTTTGACAAGTGACAACAAAAGTCTACTCTAAGAATATCTACCATTAACTATTCTACAATAATCAGGGTAAATAAAAAAGGAAATATATATACACTACGAATTTTGTGGTCGCATCGTATCATTGGCAAAACTAGATGGAGTAGATTAGAGAAAGACCACAAGAAGTTGCGTGCATATATATATATAGCCACAGTTAGACCTTCTCGACTATTCCGTTAAAATTTCTTGTGCGAAACAATGGTTTTAAGTAAGTTAAAAAACTGGTTTTAAGTTAAGTAACTCACAGTCACAGGTTTATGATAATGTACAGAAAATATTTCGTTTTGCTTCTCTTGACTTATATTCTACATTACACTGGTTATACCAAATAAAAAAGACAAAGCAACCTAATATTCCACACTATGACACTACGAAAAGTTATGTCGAAATCAATTATTCAATTATGCGTCTACGAGTTTGAAATGGTAGGGGTGTAATATACATATACATTTACGGAAAAGAGCAGTCACTGTAGTGGATTAGTGACTATGGACTCTCGTGTCTATAAAGACTTGTAAACGCAAGCCATGATGCAAGCTTTCTCTACCAAATATATACGTATGTGTATGAGTGTTATATGTTTGTGTGGTTGTGAAAAGCAAGTTAAAAAGAGAGGAAAGAGAAACGATGACCTTTCTACTCGCTTTTGATTCGGCCTACTAAAGTCGGTGTGTCTCTCCGTGTCTTCGTCCTTCTAAATAGTCTTTTAACATCATTGTGAGGTCTTTTCACTTTGTTAGGTATCTCAATTTTTTGTTTGTCAAGTCTTGTATATACGTCCCCTTATATAAAATGGACGTTAATTGTACTATACATGATGAGTAAACATTATATTTTAATATGTCAAAGTAAATATTCAATAGAGTCATAGTCAAGTTATTTTGAAACTTTTTTGTTTTGGTTGATACGTGGTTATAATTAGATAGATAATTTAGTGTGTTGTGTGATAGGTAAAACAATAAATATTATGAATTATGAACTAGTGTGAAGGATCGCACGTAGCAGCAGGAGATGAAAATGACAAAATTGCCTCCAATTTGAGAAGGGACCATTGCGTAAGAAACACATAGTGCAATTTTTATTTTTCGCAAACAAAGATCTGGAAAGATATCTGGGTCCTGGCTCCTGATGGTGATTTTCACATCGATTGTCTTTTGATAATTGGTACACAGCTTCTTTACATTAACCGTCACTATCATCTTATTATTATAACTTTAAAATATTACAGCATAAATATAAATTGAAAAGAATAAATCGTATACTTATGTTATTTAAGCTTTTCAAAAATTTAAATTATTATTTAAATAACGTTTGAAATTAAACATTTTTTGACATTTTCTTCATCTTTCTGTACTTGATAAACACACTTACAAGTTCATATCATGGACCTGATTAATTTGTAACTCGCTGTATATAAAAATGTTATAACAATTATACAATTTTCTGTAAATTTTCATTTAAAGTTACTTAGTTTAAAAAGTATATATACTTAGTTTTTAATTGGACTTGATTTCTAAAAAAAAAGGATTACACTGTTGAAGATTTTTTGAGGATTCTTGGTTTTAAACAGATTTACTTGATCTTGCCAACATTTGCGTCTTTGTTATAGTTTTACTTAGTAAAAGGCCGCATTACAAAGCCCAAGTGTATAAATACAGCCCAACTATAAATTTTATCCCATTAGAGAATTGTCTATTGAATAAGAAGATTCCGGAAAATTAAGTGGAAAAAGTAAATTTTGGTCCGCAATTAAGCAATTCGAAAAGGCTTACAATCGGACCATAATGACCCACAATCTTTCAAGCTGTTGGATCTTACTGTATAATTTAAGACCCATGGTAATGACCCAAAATCTAAAGGGCCATAACACTTTTGAAATTACAGGTGTGAAGACGTCGTTTTACTTTCACAGTTCTGCCATGCATGAGAGACTATAAATTTGTTTCCAAAATATAATAAAAACTTTATTTAATATATTTAATTTACACTATCGTTATATTAAGAGAGATAACAAAAAAGCGAAAGCTGCAAAATAGAACGATACTTAATTTAATTTCTAAACTTACCTTTAGACTAATTAATAAGAGAAAAATCTCATGTCACTAAGGTCGAGAATTCACTTTTGTTTGTTTCGAGTTTTCCGTGAAGAATTACCCACAACAACAAGCTTATACTAAGAAAGAATTAACGATTGTTTAAAGCGAGGAATATATGCATATTAATTCAATCAATTAATTCTTGATTTCATTTTAGAGCAAAAATAAAAGAAGACCGAACCTGCAGTTCTGTAAATAAAGTATAAATTTGGTCCACAAGACCTTATCGAAGAATTATCTCGAGGATTAGTAAGAAAAAACATTAAAATATTTAAGTCAATAACTCAAAAGTTTTACCTGCTTAATTTGTCTTATTCATTTACACATGTCGACGCAAGATATAATCAAATAGGTATTATTTTCGTTTTTTTTTTGGCTTGGATCAGTTAGATTTTTCATTACGGTAGGAAAATCAGTATTGGTTTACATCTTCACGTCCATTAAACGAATCTAATTTTAGATGTATGAGAGTGTTTGCTTAAGATAAGTATATTTACAATTTCAACTTTCTTTTCGAGAGGCTAAGATATAACTCATGCAATATTATATCATTTACACTGACATCACTTGACTCCGTCAAAATATTTGCACTCGAGAAGACCGATTCTTCAATAGCGTGTTGAAAAAGGTCTTTTCTATTATACTTTTGTTTGTGGTTTTCTCTCACTTTTTCTTGCAACCAGTTGTTTTTGTAAACTGGAATATCGAAAATATATATCTGAACTAACTCTCTGGGTCTTAGGTCAAGACTCAAGTCAGCCCTTTGCTTTTTCATCTAGAAGATTACGATAGTTCAAATATAATCCGTAATTACATAATGAAGCATTTGCGGACAAAAAAGTACTTGACGAATTAAAATTGATCCAATAAATAACTAAGGAAAAATATAAGTAAGGTTACATTTATTTAGTTCTCTGAAAGGCGAAGTTAGTTGGATTATGATTCAAATTTTTCTAATTTAATTTTCTTATACTAAAAAATTTATAGCCAAAATCAAACCAGAAAATACCATACATATCTAAAATATAAAGTTCTAAGAATTTCGTAGTAAAAAACTAAAAACATATACATTTTAAAAAGACAATAAACCGGAATCCTAATCAAAACACTCCATCAAATTGGGGACCATATATCTCTTAGACTAGAAAAGAAAATACTGGAGTAGGCATTTTTATTCTTTATATTCAAACTATTATATATTATCGATGCGTCACAAACCCATCCTCATCAAATTATAGGTTAGGGATTGATCATCGCGTTCTCTTTATGGTTCATCTATGTTTCTCTTCTGTACTGTAACACTTCGATGATCAACATAATTCTAGTGAAAAGAAAGAGATTTTCTCATCATGGTGATCAAGGTGTTGTAGACAACTGGTATAACCAATTACCAAATGACTTTATTACGGATTGAATATTCAGTGATTCGCCTGTTTTCTGGTCAATGATTGTTTATTTTTATTCAATCAAACCAAATATAATAGAGGATATATATGCTGGACTCTGATAAAACTATTCAGATTAAATAAAAATATAACTGTTATCACATTATGCTGGAATAACAAAGCCATTTGTTGTCACTTTTGCTTTTCTTCATATATTTGTCTCTGTAATATATTTTCTTTCCTATCAGTCAAGAATTTTTTTTTGTATATAACATATTATATTGTTACTCTTTTTATAAAGGTTGCCTGGTTTGAAATAATCTTAAAGTACCCATAACGTTATTCATATTCATATTATCTGAATTTTAGGTGACCGATTCTACTGATACCTTCTACATATATACGTACAAACAGAAATCCACTTGTCATCATCCTTATATATATCCATATAGATAGAGACTACAGAAATAGATACATAGACAACAAGAAACCCCGTTGAGAAGAAAAAAATAATAATTTAACAAAAAAAGAAATGGGAAGAGCACCGTGCTGCGATAAGACGGTGGTGAAGAAAGGGCCATGGTCGCCAGAGGAAGACGCCATGCTTAAGTCCTACATCGAAAAAAACGGCACCGGCAACAATTGGATTTCCCTCCCTCGCAGAATCGGTATTATATAAGAGCAGTCTAACCTTTTTTTATCTTTCGTATACTATAATAATAACGTGTTTACATTTTGATTCAAGGGATTAAGAGATGTGGGAAGAGTTGTCGTTTAAGATGGCTTAATTACTTGAGGCCTAACTTAAAGCATGGAGGCTTCACTGATGAAGAAGATTACATCATTTGCAGCCTTTACATTACTATTGGAAGCAGGTTTGTTATTTATATTTCTTATCCTTATCATATATATAAGATTCGTGAATTTTTTTACAACGTTGCATTTAGAAGTGGTGTACAGTACATTAATTGAATTTTGTTGATGAAGGTGGTCTATTATTGCTTCACAATTACCGGGAAGAACAGACAACGATATCAAAAACTATTGGAACACAAGGCTTAAGAAGAAGCTATTAAGCAAGCATGGGAAGGCATTTCATCAACAACTTAATCTAAGGTTCGAGCCTGAAACAACATCGAGAAGATCATCTGGTCAAAGTCAGATTCCAATGTATCATGATGAGAACACCAAACCGCTGTTGAATCAAACATATAACCAGCTGGCGAATCTACCAATAACATCCTTCGCCATGGAAGAACCAATCATGGTCAAAGATCCGATATTGGAATCTTCTTGGGAACAAAACAAAGGTTGGTTTGATATTGATCATGATGCAGCTTCGTCATCTTATCATCATCATGCATCTCCATCCTTGAACTCCATGAGTAGTAGTAGTAGTAGCATTGGTACAAATTCATCTCTACAAATGACTCATAACACCATGAATAACAATGACCATGTTAGTCAAGAGATGTTCTTCATGGCCGGGTTTGAGAATCTTCAAGCCGAGCTATTTGATGAGATAATCAACAACAACACGACAGAAATTGGGTTTCGTGGAACCGACACGCTGAACGGCGACTACTTGGATATAAACTCCTTCATTGATTATCCTCTATAAGATAATGAGTAGTTGATTGATTAATTAGATCTTGGAGATTAACTCTAGCTATGATGCCAATTTACTTAATTAAGTTTACGTGTTATCGCTTAAAATGTTGAAGGTGTGGAAGAACAAAAACCCTAGAAGTGTGTAACACGAATTTTTTTTTGCCTTTTTGCAGTATGAATAATTGATATCGTTTTATTTTATTGTTTAATATCACTTATCAATGGTCATTTATTTATGCTAAAAGCTACTTTTACAGTCTCGTGAGTCGTATATAAACAGCTCAAGGTATATGCTGAAAGAAAGGGAATCCTAGGACTTGACGTTTCTACGGTTCCTAACCTAAAGCGTTAAAATTGTGTTTCGTAGCGTAAATACTGAATTTATGGGTTAAATATGTATATATAGATATATATATATTATAAAATAGCATAGGTTACAAACTTTGTTCCAAACCTAACTTACCAAATCAAATTTCCCAAATAGTACAAATAATCATGTCAAAATAAGTTTTTTTGGTCGGTGTTAATTAAATCTGCGTATATAGTACTAGTGCGTAGGAAACCATTAGAAATCCTCAACACCGTAAAAGTCAAAAAGCAGTTGACCACAAAATAAACTAGACTGAGAAATATCTGTTTGTGAAAAAGCAGTGAGTATCTATCCCCTAAAGTCAACACATTGTTTTCAACTTTATTTGGAGGTCGTTGGATCTTCTAAAAAGTAAATGTATAAATTTTAACCGGTTCATATGAACGCCAACGTAGCTCGTCATATCGCAATTAAAGTCAAATTATTATCACCTTTAATTATTTGTTAAATGTTTATTTTGTAAATCCTGGATTTCTTCCGGTCCTTAAATATTATCATTAATTATGCCTACTAATAAAATATTTATGTAGTATGTGTTAGTTAGGATATGAATATATCTGTAGTTAGAATATTCACATCATATTTCGATATCTGTGTATAGTTACGATATCATTAGATATGCTCATTCTGTATATATATTGTATCTCTCCTAATGGAATGATCATCAAACATTCTACATTTACATGGTAGCAGAGCTTTTTAGATCCTTCTCTGTGATCTCGCGATCTCTCTTTTCTTTCCTCCTCTCTTATCTCCATTCTTTTCTGCTCTCTCTTTCCAATCGCGATGGCTGCAACCACCACATCTGTCTCTTCTTCATCTGAGAAACCCTTTGGTATTAGCCAAATCCGAGCGTACATCCTTATTGTTCTCGATCTTGATAAGATGAACTATGATGTGTGGAGAGAACTGTTTGAGATTCATTGTCTCACGTTCGGAGTTCTCGATCATCTGGATGGTACGTCTGTTGCTTCTCCGGCAACAGAAAAAGTTTGGAAGGAACGCGACGGTCTCGTTAAAATGTGGATATACGGGACGATCACTGATTCTCTCACTGAAACCATCCTCAAACCTAAGAGCACGGCTCACGAGCTCTGGATCTCCTTGGAGAAATTGTTTCGTGACAACAAGGAAAATAAGGCTTTACAACTGGAGAACGAGCTTCGCACAATCACCATTGGTGATCTCTCTGTGCAGGAATACTGCCGTAAACTCAAGTCTCTCTCTGACCTCCTCGCAAACGTCGACTCCCCAGTCACTGATCGAGCTTTGGTAATGCACTGTCTCAACGGACTCAACGAGAAATTTGAAGGAATCCACAACGTCATCCGCCATCGTTGTCCATTCCCAAGTTTTCACACCGCTCGGTCAATGCTCCTTGCTGAAGAAGAGCGCCTCAAGAAGTTGCCTCGCATCGTCACACCCTCTACCTCACACTCTTCGTCTCCACATGTCCTTTATGTTGCCGATCAACCGCAATCCACGTCACCATACAACAACAACAGAAGCAACAACCACAACAAAAGTTGTGGTCGCGGCGGCAATGGGCGTGGTCACCGTGGACGGGGACGTCATCAAAACACAGCCTCAGGAAACTACAACAATCATCTCAGCTACGGCTATCCGCCGTGGAATTACGGACCTCCTCAATGGTCATATCCCTACTATCCTAGTGGCCCTCCAATGTCACCACCACCATCAATGATATATCCAGCAGCTCAACAGACGTTCAATCATCAGCCTCGACCAAGCATCCTCGGTCCACGACCATCTCATGAAGCCCACCTTACTCAGGATGCCTCCTTTGCCGCTGGATCCTCTACATTGGTTCCGACTACTCTCGCAAATGCCTTTAGCACCATGACGCTGCAACAACCTCATGATTCAGCCTAGTACATGGATTCTGCAGCCACTGACCATATCACTGCAGACCAAGGTAATCTCACATCTGTTTTTAATTCGAGCATAACACCCTATGTGTTAGTTGGTAACGGATCCATTGCTCCTGTCACCAAAACTGGAACCGGTTTTCTTCCCTCTCACTCTCGCTCTCTCTCACTTAAAAATGTGCTTGTTTGCCCTGCTATCATTAAAAATCTTGTCTCTGTTCGTCGGTTTGCGACAGATAACCAATGCTCTGTTGATTTTGATCCGTTTGGTTTTTCTGTTAAGGATCTTCGCACCAGGAAAGTTCTCCTCCGATGTGACAGCCCTGGTCCCCTGTACTCGGTCACTCCATCCTCACCTCCTCTTGCTCTTGTGTCGTGTAGTGCCTTATGGCATCGTAGGCTGGGTCACCCGGGTACTTCAGTTCAACGTTCTCTTCTCTCGTCGGGTTTGTTTTTACATAATAAGGCTGACATGACAACCCTGTGTCATGCATGCCAGTTGGGTAAACACGTGAGGTTTCCATTTGTTTCTTCTTCTCCTAGTGTTACTGAACCATTTCAAATTATTCACTCTGACATTTGGACTTCTCCCGTGTTAAGCAACAGTAATTTTAAATATTATCTTTTGTTTCTGGATCATTTTACTCATTATGCCTGGGTTTTTCCTTTACAAAAGAAAAGTGATACTTTGGGGAAATACATTCAATTCTCAACATTTATCAAAACTCAGTTTAATAAAACCATTCGTGCGTTTCAGTGTGACAATGGGGGCGAATTCACAAGCCGTGCTTTTCTTGATTTCTTATTCACGTCTGGCACTGATCTTCGTCTCTCTTGCCCGTACACGTCCCAACAAAATGGTCGAGCTGAACGCATGCTTCGAACAATCAATAACTTGGTACGCACGCTTCTTGTTCAAGCTCACATGCCGTACTCATATTGGGTTGAAGCTCTTTTCACTTCCGTTTACACTTTAAATCTTCTTCCCTCTTCCTCCATTGATAATTTTACTCCATTTACCCGGCTATTTCATAAACCTCCGGTCTACACTCATCTTCGAGTCTTTGGATGTCTCTGCTACCCCAATCTTCTTTCCACCTCATCTCATAAACTTACTCCACGGTCTACAGCATGCTTGTTTCTCGGTTACCCTTCCCATCATAGAGGTTACCGCTGCTTAGACATTCACACTCGCAAAGTTATAATATCTCGACACGTCACCTTTGTCGAAGAAGTTTTTCCATTCTCCACTATTCCATCTAGTTCTACAGCGTCCCTACCATCACTCACGCCCTTACCTCCGGTCATTTCACGTCCCTTTATTGTTCCTCCTCCTGGCGACATTCCTCCGCCGCCAGCACCGGTTCCTGCACCAAATACTCATTCTATGATCACTCGGAGTAAAAATGGGATTACCAAGCCTCGTCTTCCTCTTTGCCTCCACACCGACAAAATTTCTCCCCTTCCCCTATCTCATGTGCAGGCTGCAAAGGATCCTCACTGGAATAACTCTATGGGGGTGGAACACCATGCTCTTATTATACGCAGAACGTGGGATTTGGTTCCACGGCCTCCCAACACTAACATAATACGTTCTATGTGGTTGTTTCGTCATAAGTTTGATGCAGATGGAAAGCTTCTCCGATACAAGTCCCGCCTCGTGGCTAATGGCAAGTCTCAACAACCTGGAATTGACTGCGAGGAGACCTTCAGCCCCGTTGTGAAACCTGCCTCTATACGCACTGTCCTCCATGTTGCCCTTGCCCGAAACTGGCCTCTTCGTCAGCTCGATGTGAAGAACGCTTTCCTCCATCGCGATCTTGACGAGACGGTGTATATGCATCAGCCTCCTGGGTTTGTTGATCCATCCAAAACCAATCATGTATGCTTGCTCCGACGGTCGCTTTATGGTCTAAAACAGGCCCCTCGGGCTTGGTATAATCGGTTTGCCTCTGTTGCTTGTAAGATTGGCTTTCTGCAAAGTCGGTCTGATGCATCTCTGTTTGTTCTTGGCCGCAAATCTCCTCAGGCATACCTTCTTTTGTATGTGGATGATATCATCATCACTGCCTCTTCCTCCGCATTGTTTGATCGCATTATCTCTGCTCTTGGCGCGGCATTTGACCTCACTGATCTTGGGAGACTTCATCACTTTCTTGGCATTGCTGTCTCCTACAACAACGCTGGGATCTTTCTCAGCCAACATAACTATGCTGCTGATATTCTCCATCGTGCGTCTATGACAGGCTGCAATCCCTGCAACACACCTGTTGACTCCAAGACAAAACTTGCTGCTGCCGACGGTCCACCTGTCTCTGACCCATCTTTGTATTGCAGTCTTGCAGGAGCCTTACAATATTTAACATTTACACGACCAGACATTGCATTTGCGGTTCAACAAGTGTGTCTCTTCATACATGATCCTCGGGAAAGTCACTTCACTGCACTCAAACGCATTCTGCGTTATATCAAAGGCACCATTTCTCACGGTCTTCAGATTCACAAATCATCCCTCATGGACTTGGTGGCTTACTCTGATGCTGACTGGACTGGCTGCCCCTCCACTCGACGATCAACCTCCGGCTATGCTGTCTTCCTTGGCAACAGTCTCATCGCCTGGTCGTCTAAGCGCCAACACACAGTCTCTCGCTCTAGTGCCGAAGCCGAGTATCGTGGAGTAGCTAATGCTGTGGCTGAAGCTTCATGGATTCGAAATCTTCTTTTGGAACTTGGTTGCCCCATCACGAAAGCAACAGTTGTGTACTGCGACAACATCTCTGCTGTCTATCTCTCGACAAACCCGGTACAACATCAGCGTACAAAGCATGTCGAAATCGACCTCCATTTTGTTCGCGAACGTGTTGCCATGGGTCAGGTGCGGGTGCTTCATGTTCCATCTTCTTCACAGTATGCAGATATCTTTACTAAAGGGCTGCCCTCTCCACTGTTCACTGATTTTCGGTCCAGTCTGAACGTCCGCCAACCGACCGTTAAGACTGCGTGGGAGTGTTAGTTAGGATATGAATATATCTGTAGTTAGAATATTCACATCATATTCCGATATTTGTGTATAGTTACGATATCATTAGATATGCTCATTCTGTATATATATTGTATCTCTCCTAATGGAATGATCATTAAGCATTCTACATTTACAATATGGAGTTAGATAAAATGATATACTAAAATTCTTAGGATGATTGGAAACAAAGGGTTTTTTTGGTAAAAAGGAATTTTTTTTGGTTACAAAAGTAACAAATAAATTCGCATGAAGTATACATGTAATATCGGTGCATGAAGTGTGAACAGCGGTGATGCAATGTTTGAAATGGACATATACCGAACAAATAAACTACAATTTTCCCACTAATTTGCTTGGAACGTAAAATGGCAAATAAAAATATCACATGAGTTCTGGTTTTTCGATTCGTATATTAGCAACTTGCGCACCAACTTTGGTCACAGAGTAAAGGAAATTGTAAATCGCATAATTTATAGGGATGGGCTTAGTCTCAGACAATAAAAGTTTATAGTGGGTCAAGCCCAAAACTAAAAGTATAACAGTTTAAACTAAAATATTTTAAACTCCCGTTTTTTTCTTGGTTTATATGTTCTGGACCAGACTTCTAATACATGGGCTTTTTTGGCCATGATTTTTTTCATTCTCTTACGTTTATAACAGCAATATTGCGAAAACCCGACTTTATTAATCGAAAAATATATTTGATCCAAACGCCCCAAAAAGTAGAAAATTTAATCAAAACAAACAAGTACAAAAAAGTCGACCCAAAAAACAAACAACAAACCCAACCCAAACCCACAAGAAGAACCACCCAACTGGCTAATGTATATCGGTATGGGCAAATTAAAAACTATATGCGATTAGTTCTTTTTAACAACATTTTTTTGGTCATTTGTCTGAAGATGACTCGAACCCTGAATAAGAGTGTATGTATGTTGGTCATTTTTGAGTCGTGTTATGATGTTTTTTTTGGACAAAACGTTATGATGTTTTAATTGATTATTTCTAATTACCGGCTTTTGATTTAAACTCAGTGATTTCGTCATATGGAAACTAAATCGACTAATTTTAGTAGAAATGTAGTTTGCAACAATTTTTTTTTCTATTTGCATGTAACCATGTACCTTGCCATACATAAATTTTTTGGTATAATCACAAATATTTTAAGATGGACCGAAAGACTTTATTTGTCACAAATGGCAAAATATCAAATGTGTTAATATTGTAATTCGAAAAGATAAAGATATCAAATGTGCATGAAATTCCTATTTTATGACCAACAAAAGGAAAGAGAGAGAGAATCTCTTTAAAGGTAAACTTTTATTTGTTGGAGAAAGCTTCTGCAAAGACAAGAATTGCTTTCGGCCTTTTGTCTTTGAATTATATACAACTTTGAATGTTGAAAACAAATCCAACTTTGAATCCTCGTGCCATGGCAACACTTTTTGGATGATATACACACAGATCTTTTCTGAATGCATCCCTTATTACAACAAAAAAAGATTTTTGTTGAAAAATCCCTTATTCCAACATAATTAATTTAAAGTTGAACTTAGAACAATATATGCAAGTTTAATTTGATTTGGCACATACGACGTAGTTATAAAAATCTTAAATATATATCAACATGTTTTACACTACTCAGGACTTCAAACATATAAAGTTAAATACTAACGGAATACCATACATATAAATACTGAAATAATAGGGCAAACCTTAAACCAACAAAGCTTAAAGCTCTTTGAAAAACATAATGTCATGTCCTCCAAGTTCCAAACATCAAAACATATACTATTCCACGAAGAAAGCAATGCCATTAGTCTCCAACACAAAAATGTGACTATGGAATTTTTTGTCTGCTTAATGTTCTTTACTACAAAAAGGTATCTATATTTCCGTTGTAGGTATTCAATCAACCAATTGTGTAGTCGTATTGCTATGATAATTGTGTAGTGAAAGAGTTATCGAAAATTATATGCGGAACAAAATGACATATATTACCATCAAACCATTTTTAAGAAATTTAATTGTAACAAGTACGAATATTTCAAATCTAAATGGAATACTTTTAAGGAGATCTATAGGCGTCTATCTAGTGTAAATACATATGAGTATCGAATATGTAACATTCATATTTAACATTTAAGGGACCTAGGCTAACGCTATAGAATATGTAACATTTTCATACTTAACCCAAACAAAAAAAAATATGTATAGTCCGAAAATAAAATTTTGGTACGAAAAATATGAATAGTCGAAGACGTGGAAGCAAAGGAGGCCCAAGCACCATGGTCACGTGGGCCCCAGATGCGTCAATCTACGCAAACATAACATATCGACCAATGAAAAATACACATATACAAGGTTGGTCGAAAATGGTAGAATATACTTGCCAAGTGACCAATCAGAAAATGCTAGCAGATGTTCTCTGTTTTCTTTTGCCATGTGAATCCCACATGACACATTGACATTTGACAACTATCCCAAAGACATCCATGATCCATCCTTGTTAATTTCTTTTTTTCATTTCGCATCAGTTATCTGTTCATTTATTTACCGGTTAATCCATCGCGATTATATACGTATATTAATAGGTCATTAATAGTTAGTGTAAGTTATTGTGCATACAGTGTATAAATGTGTGTATTTGAGATTCGAGATTAAGGAATTGTGATATCAGCGAATTTTTGATATTTCTTATATATTCATTTAATGGATATAAAATTTGAATTGTTACATAAGAGTAAGACTGTTGCTGAAGAGAAAAATTGCACAGCCATTGATTTCACACTTTGGGAACAATCATTCGAATTATCAAAAAGACCAATATATATTTTAATTTCCCATGTTGATTACATATGCTAATCCATGAATCCTTTTTAAGTTTCTTACGCCTTCAATATATACCAATATATTATTTCCCACTCCAGCTAAATAGACACATGTAAAGTACACGCTAATGACGCGAAACAATTAATAGTTAATCATTCGAAAAATAACACACCATGTTAGTGGTAGAGATTTTAGTTTCTGATTAGAGAAAGTAGTTAGTTGAGATTGGTCTGATTTCCGTTACGAAAACATTTAATGTAATTACGCCGATTTACTCCCTTATAGATTATTAGCTTATGAAATAGCAGTTGGTGTTTTTATTTCTGTACTAATGTAATTATTGCGATCTTTTTAAAAGTTTTGAATGTCCTACTTTGTATTACTTCTAATTCCAAGTAATTAGTCCTTCTTTCTTAATCTTTTTAAAAGTCGGCATTCTATTATTTCTGATGATTATTGCGAATTTACATGAAGAATAAAGATAGATCGCCACGTATGTGTATGCCCACGTGTCTGTGAGTGTATAAAATGGGTTTATCTTTTGACTTTCAATGGTAGTTTTCGTTGACTTGTAAGTCATTTAAACGAAATCGATCACTTCAAAACCAATTAAAGCGATTAGAGAATTTAATATTGAATGCACCAATTCATCTCTATTGTCAACTTAGAGTAATAAAGGAATTCTCCTAGTTGTTCAGAAGAATTGACAAATGTGAACATAGTCTACTACTATAGTGCTAAGAAGTAGGTTCTAATTAATGAGCTGATTTATTGGCCGGACCCAAATTACGGCTTCTCAACCAAAAATGTCGCCGGCAAATGTTTAACACGTGGCACGTTTAAACGTAGATTCAAAGCAATTTTTTTTTAGCATTTTCTTAATTTTTTCAAATATCGGTAACATGTGAAAATAGATTATACTAAAGGCCACACTGCATTATCCGGTTTCACGTACGGACTGAGTGAAATTTCTCTCTAAAAACTATACCAAAATATAAAATTCTGATAAAAAAATACATTTGACGGACAATCACTCGTAAATAATGACCCAAAAAATCATATTTATTACACTTTAATTTTAAAAAAGCCAAGCCAGACTATCGTTCCTCGGGTTCACGGTCCTGAAACGATAGCCGGAAAACCCAATTAGAGACTTTCTTCTTCCTTAAAGTCTTTAGTCTTTGATGTTCACTTTGACTTCTTGTAGTAGGCGACAGTCCATCAACGAACATCTTCAATCTATTCAATGCAACCTTTAGCGTTTCCTCGCTCATATTCGCAAAACAAACCCTAAACCAACCAGGTTCGTTGCAATGGCACGAAGAACCGGGAGAAATATTGAGCTTAACCTCGTAAACAATTTTTTTCCATAGCTCAATCTCGGCTTCAAACGTGTTAGATCTCAGTAGGTGTCTCATGTCGACCCAACAGAAGAGTCCGGCGTTGCTCTTGAGACACTCGATGCCTGCGGCCTCTAGACCCGACACGAGCTTCTTGTGCCGGTTTTTGAGTCGGATTTGGTTCTCTTCGAGGTAGCTCTTGGTGAAGTTTTTGTCGGATAACAATGCTGATAAGAGGTATTGCGTTTGTGAAGAGATTAGACCGAAACTGGACATTTTTGTCGCCGCAGCCACAACAATATCATCGTTGGAGTAAATAACTCCAACGCGAAAACCAGGTAGGCCTAGATCTTTGGACAAACTGTAAACGATGTGGACACGTTTAGAAACATCGGTGTTTTCGAGCTTTTTTTCTTTGAGGACCTCCATTACGCTGATGAATCCAGGAGAAGTGAAAACGGTACCCGAGTAGATCTCGTCGCTTATCAAATGTATATTCTTACGTGACACGAAGTCTACTAGATGGTTTAGTTCGGTTCGCGTTGTAGTAGTACCCAACGGGTTAGATGGGTTGGTTATAAGGACTCCTTTAACTTTTAGGTTAAGCTTTTGAGCTTGCTCGTAGGCTTCTTCGAGTGCGGATTTTGTGATGCGGAATCCGTTTGCACTCGTGCACTGGATCGGTACGATCTCAACTCCGGTTCGCCATTTCAAATCCCTATCAAATCTGCAAATGATAAATGTAAAAGAAAAGTGTTCTAGTTAGAGTAAGTTTTGAAGTTACTTGTGAATGAAGCAATGGTTTGACAAAAAAGTTAACTAACCCTGGATAATATGGAGTAGGGAGCAAGAAAGCGTCTCCAGGATCCGCGAGACAGAACATAAGAGTTTCGTTAGCCGAAGTTGCACCCGCGGTGAGGACAAGCTTTTCCGGATCAAAAGAAACTCGGTTTCCTCTATTTTCCGACATGAAATCCGCCATAGCCTGAAAATAGTTATGACAAAAACCAAACAGAGTTACTAAACCGTGGTAAATTTTGTCCGATCATTTTTAAATACTTGATCCCTATATATAGTCTTACATTCTTGAAGGAAGGAAGGCCATGATAGTCTTGGAAAAGCGCCAGTTCCCGGAAAATAGATTGGCCTTCTCTTTTGAAGTTCGCCGCTTCGGGGTTCTTGGCAAGCCATGATTCAATAAGATCGAAAGATAACTGCGAGAGAGTCGGGCAAGATCATAAGATTTATATATATGTAACTTTCTATACAACTTTTTCAAGAACTGCTAGTTTCTTCTATACATTGTAGAATCTATATACAATACGTTGCCTTTTGATAATTAATAGTGTAGTTACCTGATTTTCTGCGAGACCCATTTGGATAATTCCATCTGGGTTCTTGATGTCGTCGTAAGGGTTCTTCTCGTATTCTTCCCAACCCAAAAAGTACGAAGAATCTTGGCCATGAGTGTTGCAAGTAGCTTTTCTTGACAATAGACCCATTATTTTAGCTTGAGACAGAGAGAGAGAGAGAGAGTAGGAGAATAAAATGGAGAGAGAAAGTAGATTTGGAAATGAAGATTTGAGAGAGAATAAAAAAGTTGGTGTTTTGATTGGATTGTGAGTGATGTTGTTGGTAAGCTACGATCGAGAGGTCACTAGGCATGTGTGGGTGTTTATATATAGTTTTCATGCTAGGCCACGACAGAAATTTGACCAGTCAGATATTCGATTATTTAAACAATTCTTTTGTATTAATTAATTAAGAGAATTACAATAATATTAATCAATTCACGCGTTTCCATCCACCGTCCCTGATCACTCAAACAAGCTCAGCTTAAAGAGTTATTATTACGCTTACCACAACGGTTTATGCCCCTCTTTTAAAGGCGTTTTTATTGTGTGAGTTTAAAGCTATCAAAGTTAATAGTATTATTATTGTCAGATTAATATTATTTTGGTTGATTAGTGAAAAAATAGTTTGTAGAATGAAGAGAGAAACAGTTATTTGATGTCCATCCGACAGAAATCAACTTGTAAAATGGGATATAATGCGACCAACAGAGAAAGATATACCAAAATTGTGGATATTTTACAGAACGGAGAAGAGACTTTCAACGAATGCAATTATGTTTATTGCATTACATAGCAAAGTCTTACTTATGCATCAAGCATAAATTTATATTTAAACTTGATAAGGCCAGAATACAGTAATTATTTTCGCTAACCAAATCAAAATCTGCTTGTTGACGTGTACAAACGAAATTAGAACGTTTTAAAACCAATGAGAACGCGAACAAGATGATATCTTTGAACGAGATATAGTTAGTTCTCTAGCCGGAAACCTGTCGGAACATACCAAGTCCAATTCGCGTTTATTTTTTTTGGTGCTTAAAGATGACCACTCTCTTAAACTTATAAAATTATATTGATAATAAATGCACAAGTACTATTTTAGGCAAAAATATATAGTTGGACATCGAACCAGTAATTAATTAACTTTTTTGAGGTGTGGAAATTATATTCGTCTCTTTGATTTAATATCTCATTCTCATTTTGTATTTCCCGAATTTGAAGAATTGATTCTTCTTGTGATGCCGAATCACATTAACCTTTTTTTGGTCAAATCGAATCACATTAACTAACAACGTGTTTTTCAGTTTGAAGTTTAAATACATGCATGTCGGCTCAACGATTGCTTTTGCTTCTTCCGTTTTTCAGTTTTTCTTTGTTACTTTCGTTTTACTTTACAATTGTGTTCATGTGTGTGCATATATATTATTCCAGCTGGTAAAATGCTAAAAACAATAGTGAAAATGAAAAAAAAAGAAGGGAAAAACAATTATTATTGTTCAACAACTTAGTATACCGGTCCAGTAAACGCGCCCTTAGTTTGCAGCTCCCTGATTAATCAGTGTCCGGTAAGCATATATCATTGTGATCACCACGCCTTAGTTATGAACCGATTCAATACATTAAGCACTTTTATCTTGAGTTTTCAAATGTTTAATTTTTTTTCATTCCATATTTTATAAAATAATTAAAACAATTGTATTAATCAAGAGTTATAGAAAAGCTGCAGAAACATCTATAATCATAATATATTAAAGAAATATAATACTTGTATAGAAAGTTGTAAAGAAATCTGAATAAATAAATAAATATTTATAAGATAGAACATCAGGAATATAAGATTCATCACATTTGTAGTGCACCTCCTCACCTCCATAATTTCTTAATTTTCTCGTAAATAGAGTATTGCTTATTTTTTGTATAGCATCTATATGCTTTTTTCGTTACCTACGTACGTATAACTCATTCATCAAATTTCAATCCAATATCTCAATAACACGTTTAACGGTATTAGTAAAAATACTCGCTTCAGCATGAGTAATAAATGTTACATGTAAAACATGATAATATTTCCCGTTCTCTTTTAGAAAACAAAAATATCAAAGTTAGGCGAAATGTAACATGATGGGATCCCCTTTTTAAGATCTCCTTTTTGGAATTTGGTTTCGTTTTCTTTTTTGTTCTGAACATCGAATGGTTTCTTTTTCTTATATAACAAAAATATTACTATTTTATTTTCATAGATTAAAAACCCACACGGACATAAAAGTTAAAATAAAATAAAAATATATAAGAACGAAAATAAAGTGTGAGGACGGATTACGATAAGTTTCTAACTTTTTCGAAAGTGGTTTAGTATCAAGGCTCGTATATTTGTTCCCAATGCAACTGCAAACACATTTGTATAATTTACGGTCGAAAATAGCACCATAACCGGCCATTTGTTACAATGCGATTTAAATTACTAATACAGAAAATAGTTTCCTCACCCGTACAACACTTTATGTTTATAGATACCATGGTAAACAAATATTTATAAATTACAACTATTGATATTTCATAACTTCATTAATACTGTATTTTAAACTAGCTAGGACTGATTGTGATATCTTGATATTTGATTCTAAAACGAAGTGATAACAGGATGTCGATAAATACTTGATTGTTTTATTTTTTTTTGTAATAAATACTTGATTGTTCGGAGTCCCCTATGTTTATGTTTTTTTACATTTTTTCAATATCCAGTTTTTCATTCGCGTCTTCGGACGTTGCTTCTTTTTCTCACTTTTTAACGTTCAGAGTTTATAAATTATAAAAGAAGTATTTCGCGACAAGCATTTTTTTTTTTAACATTCGCGTTAAGCTTTTGACTCTTTGAACAATGCTCTTGTACGATTCAATTTTGCCCTTTGGAGTGACCGGAATTTCCAAATATATGTATGTTTACTTGTTTAGTTTGAAAATTCATATCAAAGGTGGAATTAGTCAAACTATGGTCCGAATCCAAACATTTAATAGCTTGCCATAAATTTATTTGGCTGGAGGTAATTATACATCATTTGTCAAACTTCTTTAGTGTAATATGGATTTTTTTTTTTTGGATCAGAATGTAATATGGATAATTGTCGTTTCTTCACTGTATTTCAAAATTGATTGACTTCAAAGTTGGTACTCTTTGCCTCTAACGAATTTACAGTCTGGTTAAATATATATTTTACGATTTTAGGAGACTAAAATATGTAAAACAAGGGACAATGAGGGGATTATAATAGGGTCCTTATATGATCTTGAGATGCAACAAAAATGGGTCCATATGTATATCTTTGTCAAAAAAATATGTATATCTTCCGACAAGGCCTTGCTTTGATCTGATTCTTTGATGCGCTTTGTGACCTTTAAGTCGAACAACATCAAGTGAAGACAAGATGCTGTATAATTCCAAAAGGAGTGCAAATCCCAACGCCTAAAACTAATTAAGTGATCTTTAACAATATGTTTCTTTGGTACGTATTTGTTAATTCAAAAGTTGACAATGAGATAAATAAAGCATGGATACATGATTTCCACAAATTACAGATTGGGTTAGATTATGTATAATGTTTTGAGAGGAAGAGAAAAACAAACAAGTAATATACAATTGAACTGGAGATAGGTCAAGGTTTTGGTCTGGCTCTGGGTCTAGACATTTTAAAGCATTGATATACCGGTGAGTTCTAGATTTATGGAGATTGATTTTGCTTATGTGCATGATGATTTTTTTTTTGCTGATAAGAATGTAAATATCATTTTAATGAAATATTTAGGTGTTATAAATTGAGTTAGCTTAGTTTAAGAAAATGGATTTCATGTGTGTCGTATAAGAATAGTGATACATAATTTAAAAATCTGATGATTAATGAAACTGCCATATAGGATCAAGAGAGTAAAGAGAAAAAAAGATTGGAAAAATGCCGAAATGAATCGAAAGTTATTTCATCCGAAATTTTGAATAGGAAATTTTGTATTCTAAAAGACTAAAAAAAAATGTCGAACAAAAACATTTCCTCAATGCCTAAAATTGATGTTCATCTAACAAACTTTAATCCAACCTAAAACGAGACTACACTAATTAGTCTATAGAAACGGTAAGTCACTTTACTAGCTAAAATCAGTTTCTGCTTCGGATTTTGGCCAGCACAGAAACCAAACCGCCTCACTACTCATTAGCCTTATTATACATGTCATACCATTCAAATTAAGTTAAAAATTTTTAATTTAGTGATTTGGTGTAAAAATTGTTTCTGATAAAATGCACTTGTTTCGGAAAATAATAGTGTGGCGAACGATCCAAATTTTTAAAAATAAATGATTAGGGATGTATGAGAAGAATGAGCACGTGAATGCCCAAACGCATATATGTCCCACAATGACAATGTCATAGACTCATATATTATCTGTGTATGCAAAATATATTTATATAAAACCAATATCACGGTGTGAATTTCTCCATTGAGTGGGTTTTATAGTATGCCAATGTATAAATAGTTATTTTTATTATTTTTATAATAATCGATTTAGGTCCTATTCAAATCTAGTGACAACTAACGTGACGTTCACGTTGCTCCGATCCTCAAGAATTTCCTAGGAGAGACACTATATGGACCAATTTGCTTCACCTCCTCCATAACGTAGGACCCTTCTTCAACCCCTCCATCTTCAATTTTACATTACTTCCTTTGTCTTTACTCCCCTTCTAAATAAAACAAAAACAGCGCGATATTTGTAATTTTGACGACAAAAGAATTCAAATGTTATCCAATTTTATATGTCGTACTTTTGACTCGGATGACATTAGTGTTTGGTAAGCGACCCAAAAAAAACGACAACATTATTCGGTACCGTTGAAGGAAAACTGATCCTTGTTTTGGTTGAGGTCAAAAATTGGTTTTTATTAGAAGCAGTTTACTTTTGTCTGCTGTAAGCTGGAAAGTTAAATCCTACGGACTAACCTACAAATTTTGGTTTAGCATAAATCATATATTTGATATATTAAAAGTTAAACCTAGTCCCACAAAATAAAGAATATTGAAGTGGTCTGACCACAACCGTATTTATGCTCACTCTCAATTCGTAAGTCTTTTTATATCTCGTGGCATACGCATTAAAATAGAAACAAAAACAACTTAAGCTTTATTTTTCTACTAATTCAAAAAACTACGACGTTGTTTTTCTCCCGTAATTTGACATCACTTATACTAGTTTTCACCAAAAGATGTATTTAAAAGAAATTGTATTTTGATGATATAAATTGTCAAATATCAATTATTTTAATTCTGTTTACATGTATGCACCATCATTTTTTGTTAAAAAAATTGATTATTACAAATATATCTTATATACATAAGCAAAAACTTATATGCTGCATAGTTTGTAAATATAAGCTAGCTTATGGTAGTTAAATAGGTAGCTAGGTCTATGAAATTCATTAGGTTGAATGGCTATATATATGGATTAGTTTTTGTTTAAAAACTGTGACAAGTTGAAGTTGAGTCAATTACTGTCCGTACAAATTGGAGTCAATAGAAACACACAACACCACACGGAATTATTCCAATAACTAAACGCGATTTCTTGGAAGCTAACATATTTGTGTAATGTTTAGGCTTTGATGTGTCAATCAGATATGTGGAATGAACAAGTTGCAGACTTGCTCGATATGTATACCTACATTGTCCAAGTCAACGCAACTTACACATATTCTGTCAACTAAATCCTCATTATCCAAAAAGTCTAATTTAGACAAAAATTAGACATATTATGATTAAAACTGTTAAAATATAACCAAATATTCATAATTTTAATGGTATCACTAAATCTTATTACAACATTGCTCAGTACCGCTGTCTCTAATAGCAATGTCTTCACAACTAAATAAATTCTTATTGCCCATTCACCCAAAAAAACACTAAGAGAAAAAAAAGTTCTAGCACATAGTTAATTTTTTTTTTGTGTGGAAAAATATAGTTAGTTTTACTTTTTAGTTACGAGTCAAACTATGTATTTATATATGTTCTATACGATGAAATAATTTTTAAAAAAAAAATTGAAACGTTGTCGTAAAGAATGTATATATCATTTTGGGACAGACAAGTATTTAATTGACTGAACAATAAAATTTGAAAACGTCAACAAAGATATTAATGGTTTACAGCAATGTGTGAGAAACATTTAGTTAGAAAACGAGGGTTTAATGTATGGGAGACGTTAGTCACGTTAAGTAGAAGCGTGCGTAGGGGCTTGTTTGTGTATGGGAGTGATATTCCTATCAAGTAATGTATTACTGTTATGTTTGAATGTAGTATTCTTTTCCTTTCAAATTAGTTCTCGTTGTTTTACCCATGTTTTAAGATTTTAAAATATAAAACAATAGAGGACACCTAATTTGATTTTCAAGGCAAAATGAAAATTTTGACATGTTTTTAAAATTAATGTGAAAAAAATAAGTGAAACCGACAGTTATAGTGAATTGAAAGGAATAGTTACAATTTTGTTTCCATATATATACTCAATACAACAGTATTTTCTCTGTTTATATACATATATATTACAGTATATATTTAATTTAACTCAATAAACAGTATTTTCTCTGTTCCCCCTTGTAATTATTTAAAAGCATTAAAGATTATCGTTATAAACGTTAACCCAAAGAATTCAATCTCCGCCCCTAGGAAACTTGAATGATGATGATGCCATTGCCATCCATGATGGTAATAAAGAGACTCAACATCGTAATGATGAATGGTAGGTTTAATGGGCTACTAATGGGCTCCACTCCTTAATGTATATAGCTCCAATCCATTTTTGACCCCTTTCAATTGTTTTCGTATCATTCATCGCCCATTCCCTCTTGTTTGTAAGTTGAAGGTGATTGGAAAGTTTTTTGGTACACAGTTTTCACAAGTTTTTTGTAACAAGAGATATATCAAATGTTCAAACCGATACTGACGATCATTCAAAGTCACTGCAGAATTCAAATAACGACTAAAAGTTTGTTTAGATTTTGACGACCTAGGTTCTTTCGATTATAAAACACAGAAAGCCAACTTATAAGTAATGAATCATATAGAACAGAGAAGAAAGAAAAATCATGGTAAAAGATTAATTAGCAATTACATACCAATCCAAATCCTTATTACCAGTGAATAATACTGAATGCATTATATAGCCCATCAAGTGGAAGTTTTCAGCTTATAGGCCCAAAAACTCGTGTGTAAGTATACTTGCGCACGCTCTCTGGACTTTTTTGCTTGTGTAGTCTAGTCGATAATCAACTAAAGTTCATCAGACAGTTTACTTGCGACTGTCGACGTATGCAGCAACTCTTGTTTGACCGCTGTTTTGTTTGAATTTTCTTTACCAGAAATTTTTCTGTTACCCTATGTAATAAGAGCAAAAAAAAACATGCAAAAGGAAAAACAAAATATAAACAGAGATACATTTTAAGCCAAACTTCGTAATGTTATGTTTCTAACAATTAACAGAGAGATATACCCTTTTACGTAATAATTATTTCCTTTCACTGAACGTGGCACATTTTCAAACCAAATTCCGTAAAAACCAAATCAAACCACCCGGTTTATTCGAATCATAATCGCGACGTAGCTACTCTTACACCTGAAAAGTCCTCAAAGCATTGTTGCTGGCTGGCTTCATCATTGATGAGAAGCAGAAGCAGGAGCAGGAGGAGCTCTGTAAATGGCAGGAATCGTTCGAGGGAAGAACATTTGCCTCACACCTTCTGCTTTTATTATTGGAAATATAATCCCTGAAGCACTCTGTTTCAAAACAAAGAAAAAAACATTAAAGATTATTAACTTTCACACTAATCAAAACTTAATAGTATTTCAAGAACACAATAACCAAATAAAACGAAGACGTACCGAGATAAGTCTAGCTCCAAGCCATAACCGCTTAACAGAAGGAAGAGGTACGAGCAAACGACCAACCCCAAATATCGCCACCGCAAAGAAATGAAGAACAAGACTCATAGGTCGAGGGTTCAAACCCGAGAGCAAAGCCACAGGTCCTGACGAGCAAACCCCTCCAAGGCTAAGATAGTCAAAGCAAGCTCGGCGCATTTCGCTTCTTGCGTCATCAGGAGATGCCAAAAACACTTTATAAAGAGCTCCCGCGAGGGTATTAATAGTCGACGCAACAGGTTTCCTCAACGTGTAGAACGACTCGATGTATTTGGATAACGACTCTTTGTCAGTTAAGTCTACAAGCGGGTTCAACAGATCACGTAGGATAACGATGTCTGATAACGCAACGGTCATACCACCTCCGGTTAGAGGATGACGCATGTTGAAGGCGTCACCTAGAAGTAGAGCTCCAGGTGTATGAATGGGATCAGCAGGCATGCTTCGGTTCGGCATTGTTCTTATGTTACCTTTCTCAACCGCGGACACGAACGCGTCGCGGATTTCGTTCGGTACTTGCGGTGCAACACTTGTTTTCAGATGCTTAGCCATTTCACCGCTTGCGACTGAAGGAAGTTTCGAACCAGGTACGTCAACCAAGCAACGGACTTCAGAGCTGCTTATTGGATAGAATAGAATAGGTGAAGGGTCGCCAAGAACAACATGGCCATGATTCGGAAAAGGAAGTTCACAGTTCTCTAACACGAGACCAACGAAATTTGATGGTACCTCCACCTGATCAGAGAGATATATCGATCAAGTTTAAGTTGCTATAGAAACAATGACGTGTTATCATTTTTACTACACAGCAAGGATGATATAAAAACACACCTTAGGTTTGCAGAGAGAGCGACGCAAGTTGGAGAAACAACCATCACATACAATGGTGAGAGGGGCAAACGAATTAAGCTCTTGTCCATCTTTTGTTTTGTATTGAACGCCTTTGACTACTCCATTTTCTTCGACTAACGATGTCACTGTTCCTTGCTCCATTCGAACACTGAATCGAAAATCTCAAAATCAGATTCTACAGAAATAAGCATTAAGATGTGTGCTTTCAAACAAAGAATGCAGAAGCTTTTACTTGGGAAGTGTAGAAGCTTTCTCTCGCATCCTCTGCACGAATCTACCATTGTGAAAGCTACGACCGGCAACATCAGAATCAAACTGATCCAAAGGGTAAGAGAGTGTGGTGTGTTTCCCATCTTTGAAGAGAGCATAACCAAGAACTCTCTGCGCATCTATCTCCTTCACACAATCTACAATCCAGTAGTAACAAATCAATACACACACATACACCAAGTCATCACTGTAATAATGTGAACAAAAAGAGATGATTTTTATTGGTTGGTCTTGGTTTACCTTCAAGCCCGAGTTCAATTAACTTCAAGTATCCACCTGGCTGAAGCAATTCACCGACGATCCGGTCAGGTTCGGTTAAGTCTCTTTCTATAACGTGAACTCTTCTCCCTTCCTACAACAGGCAAACAGAAAAGAGCTCAACTTTGATTCCGTGACGCCAACAAGAAACCATAAAATCAGCAACAAGCAAAACCACTTTCCCCGGAAATTAAGAATCACGAGGATTCTTCATATGTTGAAATTGCGTAATGAATAAAAGTTTGCAACTTGGTCCTCGAAAACAATCACATATACTTGAGATAATTGTAATAAACCTAATAGCTTGTGTTGCAAGAATTTGATTCCAAGTGCGATTGAATGAAAAATCGATATATATACATATTAAAAACGAAACAATACGGGAAGAGATTTACCTTGCCGAGGGTATGAGCGAGGGCGGCGCCGGCAACACCAGCACCAACGATGATGATATCAACGTCGTCATTTCCACATTTCACCGTTAGGGTTCCGTTGATGATATTGCTCCCAATCTTCTTGCTCAGATTCCTATGCTCGCTGCTCCGACGTCGCAAGAGGTAAAGAAGCAGATACGCGAACAGAGAAGCCAAGAATGTTGTCAGGATTAAGTGATCCACGATAATCGTCGGCGCCGCCATTTTTATCTCCGCCGCTCGCAAGCGGCCAATCAATGTCGGTGATTCGAGGAGGGTTTTCAAGAAACGACGCGTATAGTTGGTTGTGTGAGGAGGAACACGTGAAAGGAAGACGATATTGTTATTTCAAGGAAGAGAGATTGTGGTTGTGAAACCAAATCGTGGCTTCTTCTCTGTTATGTTCAAATTTCATAATGTTGCAATAACGAAATTAACTAAAAAAATATAGGTAAGCCGTAAAGCTGCAATAAATACCTGATGAATTACAAACACATATCATTTATTTTGTAAAGTTCGGTGTAACACATAGTATCAGAATTATTTAAAATATATTTTAGAATAAGAGAGTAATTACACATGATAAAGTCTGAACGTAAAGTCGTAAACACATGAGTCAATGACATATTTCGTGTGTTTCGACTTGTGTTTAACGTTAAATTTTGGATGATGTCACTGTAATGAAATGATAATTTATAATTTTATAACGGTGATGGTTTAATAACCAAATCTATAGATGACGATGACTCAATGACCCACATGTGACAAGGAAGATAACCAGAAAAAGATACGTGGAAGAATATTGCCTTCATATTTCGTATAACAAACAAAAGTCACATTTCGGAGCAGTTTAAAGTGCAATTAATGCTATTGGGACAAAATATCTAAGCCCAAAAGATATGACTCCTTGTGGACTAAAATGTTTCAAACCCTACAACTTATTCATACCAATTGAAAATAACCAAAATCTATGTTTCAAAGAATTAAAAAAAAAAAAAAAGAATCCTACTAAGATTATTCACATAACTCTGCAAACGTAATAAACTTAACATAATTATCAAATTGATTAATCAAATATAAACGAGTTGAAGTATACCCAAAGGGCCAAACAGGTGGAAACATACCTGGATTTTAAAATTAAAATTGGGCCATGGGCCTATAGAATACGGTTCGCCTACGGGTTTAATATCCTTACCACGTGTTTTCGAATTAGATAAAGTGGGCCAGGTTTGTAACTATACTCATCCACGGCCCAATAACAAAACTTTTACGTCCGTTTGGGCCAACTCACCCACACGTGTGGAAAGCTGAGGAAACACATGAGCAAAGGACATTACGTTTGTACAACAAAAATCAGTGGTTTTCAACTTTCAAGTTCAAGTGTTCAAACATCGAACCACTCATTCATTTATCCCACGTATGGGGTTACAGTAATTTTGCGTCAGGCATCATTATTTCGTAGTAAGTGGCTATTAAAAGTTTTCCACGCAATAAATTCACTCCAATTTTTAAAAATTATTTATATAAAAGTTCCCTAAATATCATGGAGGAGGGAATATTTTAAAATTTTGGTGAAACTTTAGGGAAAAGCTGATACGGTGGGGTGTGAAAAAGAGACAAAAGGAGGGAATTTAGAAATGAGGTGGTGAGGTATGTTGGATTGTTGTGCGACGATATGGTCAATAAAGCAAATCGCATTATTGGAGAGACATTACATATTTTTACTCGCTTTCATCTTATTATTTCTGTGTACTAAAAGGAACAATGAATCGAAAAACAAATTAAAGTGACAAGAAACCTAATTATTAGATATGGGTCATTTCATCTCCATGCACATTCTCTTTTTCATATTTTCTTACCAAATCTTTATAAGAAATTAACATTCTAATCAATTGCCAAAACCATCACTGCTGAGTGCCATCAAATCAGTTGTTCACGTTTTCTTAAATAGCCATCTAAGTTCATCGAGTTTCTAAACATTCGTGCCCCCAATATTATTATTAGAAACCAGTTCGGGTGGTTTGCGTTATTCCAACTCATTTTCCATGATTTCACCAAATCTCTTTACTTTAATGACAGACGACTATATTAAACTTATCCATACTACGTACTCATTTATATATCTAAAAAAGAGAGAATGAGTTGATTAAAAAAGATGCATTGAATTCATATGTTATAGAGAGATTCATTCTGTTTCACATGAATACTTCTCAAAAGAAACATATACCGCTCCTAAACAAAGACTATTTATACCGATAAACTAAGCCGAACTTTAATTCAAACCGGAGATAAACCGAAACACTTGGCAACAAAACCAAGATAACCATAGTTAGCTAATAGATTGATCAAGAATCAGCCCACGCAGCAAAAACCGGCATCTGAGGCAAAGTAAGAGCAACGGTCTTGAGTTCAGCATTAGGGTTTGTAGTCCAAGAACTCATGTTTCCGACCACATTTGCACCGTAGATTTTCGGACCAACTTGAGGCAACGCAAATATCGTCGGGAAACTCAAAACCCTCTCCGGGCTACTCACTTCTTTATTGGAACCACCGTCCACGACAACGTTTAAAGCGGTTTCTTCGTCGTTATTGTCGCGGACCACGATGCTGTTGCTGTTCCTTCGAGCCAACTCACCAGACAAGAGTGTGTTACTAGACATTATGCGCTCGACATCGTACCTTGTTATGTCAAAGTTAGTCACAGCGTTTGTGCCACGGAACTTGATAGCTGCTACATCATAGGCTTCCGCCGCTTCTTCTTGAGTTCCTGATAGGGTAGAAAATATTCCGTGAGATACAAGCAATTTAAAAGGATTTCAATCGAATATTTTCAACGCTAAACATCAGCGAAAATTACCGAAGGTTCCAAGGTAAAGATCTTTGTTCCCGGCGACTCTACCGATCCGAGCCTGCCATCTTCCATGCTGGTGATGTCTAGTATAATAGAAACACGAAGTCAATACCCAATAAATAACTATTAAGTATATATTATAAAGTTATTGAACGTAATTTTTGAAGGACCTTGTGACTCCTCTATAGATGGAAGCACCCCTAGAGAAACCACTGCTTTTCCTTCTCAAGTGAGCAACATATTCTTGTCTCGTCATGTTCTTCATGTCCTCGATCTCCTTCTGGTAATTCTCCACCTTTTAAAACCGACAAAAAGCCGCATTAGTGGTAATATAAAACAATATGGTCAAAGAGATATAAAGTTGGAAATAACTAAAAAAAAAAAATTAGAAAGAAGGGAAAATGGTTTACAGAGAAATTGGTGTGAGTAGAGGGACCCCAGTACTTGAGTGCAGCAAGATCATAAGCTCGAGCAGCTTTCTCCTCCATATCATAACCCCCTAAAAAGATTTAATCAAACAAAAAGCAGTCAAAATCCATCATTGTTTTCCCGAGAAAATTTAGGGGGAAATCATGAATCCATGAAGATTGAAGTGTGTACTTACCCAGATAAACTGAGAAGAGGATCATCAAATCATAATCACACGTAGAGAAAATAAAAACTCAATGTCAGCAACATGTCAAACAAAAAATATTATATCGCAAAAGTCGCAATATTAAGCTTTAAGAAAAGTAAATTATATAAAAAAAAATTAAAAAAGAACTAAACCTTGTCTTCCTTTTCTGCTGTGACCTTCCTTCTTGAAACTATTGTCCCATAGATGAGCTTCATATCTACCAGTCCACCTATGTCTGTTTCACATGATTAAAACCTTAGAATAAGTACAAATTTTTTTTAAAAAAAGTTAAATAAATATTTATAAATTATAATAGTAATAAAAAAATAAACCTTGTAACGCCTCGGTATTGAGAAGTTCGTTGTCCAAAAGTATCAATAGATTTTCTATGAACAATCTGTTTCTGTCCGACAACCACAACTTCCTCTTGTCCTCTCTTCTTCTTCGCAGCAGCCGCCAATGTTGTTGTCTCAAATCCAGCACTTGTCTCCACCAAAGCATCAGAGATCTGATGGTGGTTTTGAGTTTGGTTTTGGCTTTGGTGGTTTTGGTTTTGGTGGTGGTGAGAGCCAGTGATGCAGCTAGACTGTGACCCAGGGCTCATGGATAAGCTCAGTGACTGCTGAAATTCCCCATATACCCCTACATTAAAAGACCCTCCTCCATGTGTCATACCAGGGTCATTCTCGTAATTTCTTGTTTCTTCCTCATGGTGGTTCCTGGTTTGAGGGAAGCTAAAGAACTCTTGAAAGTTCGTGTTGTTGTTTGGCTCATGAGTGGTGTTGTAGAATAAACTATCTAAGCTAAGATCCATGGCTTCTTTGTGACTAGTGTTGTTCTGATGGGTCCCAAAGAAATCCTCCATCTTTGGAGATGAAACTAAAAGAACCAGAAACAAAAAAAAAATAACGTTTAATGTAATGAAAAAAAAGAAAAACATAAATCCTTAAAACCAAACATGTTCCCATCATACAAGACACAAACAACATCAAGAAAAGAAAAGTAAAAAAAAAAAGATTTCCAACATTACTACTAACCTTGAGTATGGTGATGATGACTTGAGTGAGAAGATCTGTTGAGAGCTTCCATTAAGCAAAGAGAACCGTCAGATCTGAGTGGCATCACAGACATTTCAGAATACATTTCCCCAGCTGCTGAGTGAGATCCGTAGCAAGCAGCTCCATAGTTGCTACTGTTGTCACCAACAACAAGTTGTGGTGGAACAGAAGGAGATGAAGTTGCAGCTGAAGAAGATGGAGAAGGGTAGAGAGCTTCTCCTCCACTTCTTCCTCCTCCCATTTTCATCATATTTGAAGACAACGAGAACCCTAGCAGATTAGTCGTATTGCTATGATTATTATCATCATTATCGCAAAAAGACTTCATTTTTTTTGTTTTGCCGCTTCTCTTCTTTCTATAATGTAATATCTCTTTGCTCTCGACTCTCTTTTTTTCTTTGTTTTTAAACCCTCGAAGTAGTAAGCTAAATCGCAATCATTGGCTAAAGAACGAACACACCATCTTTTTTTTATCTCTCTTTTGTTTTGCTAAGCTTATCAGCAAAATCAAAGTTTTGTTTTTTCTTTGTTTCGGATGAGAAGTGAAAAAGGAAGGGGCTTTAGGATATCAGAGAGAGGGTTTTTGAGAGGATATTATAATAAGAGAGAAGAGCAAAGCACAATTTTGCTGTTTGAATCCGTTGGGATCTGTGTTCTTATTGAGAAAGACGTTTCTTTACTTTTATTTCATTTTCTCTATTTTCATTTTCGCTTTTAGCCCTACAAATTCCCTATCTTTTATTAATATTATTATTTTTCTCTAGTCTTTGGAAACATTTCAAAGCTTAGTACACTGTTACGGCTATGAGATAAGAGTTGCAAACTTACAATACAACTATCAACAAAACACTCTTTAGTTGCGATTTGAGACATAGCTTTAAAACAAGAAGAAGTTTGATTCTTAACAGATCTTAGGTTTCAAAGAAATTAAAAGAAGCTTGAGATTCTTAACAGAATTTTTAACATATGAAAAAAATCAAGAGTGGTTAATTTACAAAGACACTGAATAAGAAAAAAATATCTACTTGGTAAACCTATTCGAGCAGGTACAACAATGGTAGGACAATCAAACGCACTCTCGAAACATTTTATAAATTGGATGTAACCTTGTGTATGACTCAATTCTACAAACAGAAAAAAAAATTATAAAATCGAAATTAAACGTTTTTCTAATCGTTAATATACGTATCATTACAGGAACAAAAACATGGATACGAGTACAAACCTATAAACCGACAAAAACTATACAGAAGTCCACAAAAGGTTGAAGAAAAGTCCAAAATTCCTCATGACCGACCGTAGAAATTACGACGAAACTTTTGGTCACGGCTCTAAATGACCCGACATATATAACTCTGCATCCTTTGAATTCATCTTTTTATTTCGTTATCTTCCAAAATCTTAAAACCAAGTGGGACGCTTCGTTACTCCGACTCGTCTTTATATTTGATTTTGCAATACATCAAGCAAATAATATGTGTACACGATGCTGTCTCTATATATGTGACATGTTTGTACCTTCAGCAACAAATTATAGTTAAAGAGTTGAACAGGTTGTGTTAAGGAGATTGTTTTCGGAAAAAGACGAACTAGATCCCGATGCTAGAACAAATAAACGTTATTAAAAAGTTTTTAATTTGTCATCCACATTTCATAGATTTTCGAAACTTGCGAAAACTACTTTATATACGTAATGAAGTAGATACATGCATATATATGTTACGAATCAGATTTTTTGTGTACAGTGAGAACTAACTAGATATGTTAAAGCTTTACGTACAGTAAAGCTCACATATACGTAGGCCCTATGATGTCTGCCACAACCAGCTGTAATATAGGATAAGACACCTCTACGGCGCCGGTTTGCTGAAGAACCACCCATCCATCTTTAATCACTTTGACTTATATCACTCCTTTGCAATTTTAAATTGAAAATAGTTTAGTCAATACTGATCAATATTCGCGTTGAATTATTGTAATTGATAAAAAAAAGTATTAGCCAAAGAAAACATAAATTTGTCTATAGGATCGACGTTGATAACTTGATACATATTTGATTTCCAATTTCCATTCTTATATCGTAATTTCAATGAAAATATCAGAAAACCGATTATTTTCGTTTAATCCGGATTTACTGTTTACTTTATTATTAATTGAAACCTAACGACATATGACAATTCGTTTGTTGCACTGATTTCATCACTCGGCTTATGTCGAAGCGGTTTATGTTTATCATTGTTAAACATAGTTTTACATTTTTTTATTAAACTTTCAATAAGAGTTTTCCCAGCAGTCTAAAAATTGCAGACAAGAGATAAATACAATTATATACTCTCTGACCACTAGAAGTCTAGAAAAACGTTTTTTTCTCCTGTTGGATAATTTGCTTTTAATGTATAGTCGTTGGTCAAATGCCTGCAGTATGCAGCAGAGGGAATTTACATAAAAATAGAGAAAATTATTTCTCGTTTATAACATTGTTTTTTGGTTCATGACTAACAACAATTTGATCGACTAATAAGGTTTTTGTTACTCAGAAAATCTATTCGGTTAACTGATAGAATGTTTCGTTTAAACGTGTAGTTATTGTACCCCATCATTTTTTATTTTTTTATTTAATGATGCTCGAATTTTCTTCTGGGTAAAAACTAAAAAGGGTTGCTTTGGATAAAGAATTTTGATCAAAGTTAATATTCTCCTAATGATGGATTAAGCGGTGATAACCTTTAAAAGCGAAAACTTTTATTTTAATGATTAAAGCATTAAAATGAATTATCCTTCAAATGAGCATATTAGGCTTGTTTTTTCCCCCACGAGGAGTATCATATCAAGAATTCCTTCGACTAGAAGGCAACTACGACTCAATTAGTGTATTTTTCGGCTGATCCTTCTTTTATATTTTACGTAAAATCAATCAAACACGATTTTCACTGACAAACTAACAATAAAAAGTAGCATAAAAACAAATTAATTGATGGATTAGTGGATTAGTTTCACCAAATGTAGTTTCAGGTGACACATATGATCAATTAGGAATATGAATATCCTTAAAGAAGAATGTTTACCCAAATATAGTATAATCAAATAACAGACCGGAAACAGCAATAGTTTGAGATTACGAAAGAAATTACCTAAGATAGTTAAATTTTTTTTTGCATGAAAGTGATCAAGAGACAGATTTTCTAGTGCGAATGATTTTGTTGGAAGGAAAACAAAAAAAAGGATAGTGGGAGCAGTTGTTTTAGAGGGAAATCATATGCACGAAGAGGTCCCTCTTTCCTTCCTTTGATTTTGGTAATGATTAACAATTCCACCAAATATCAAAAATTAAATAGTACCAATTTTGTATCCAATTAGCTTTGTGTTATGTCTTTCCATATTAGTTTTCTTGGTTATTTTTTATTCTCTCAAGTCTTTAATCAAACGACGACATAACACACAATGTTAACAACCGCCAAAATCGCGACAGAGAACGCAAACGGAAAACGCCATATCACATATGAGACCTCTCATCATTCAGTTTCTTCTCCATTCACAAGCGAAGCAGATGTAGATCTTTAGGACAGAGACGACTCTTTGGCTTCATGCTGACTCTGCGATGCCCATTATACCCCTGAAACGTACATGATTATTGGATTGATTATAAATACTCGTTGAATTTGTTTTTTTATCACGTTATCTAATCTTATTAGTAGTAGAGAAAGAAAGAAAGAAATAATATAAACTTACCAGTAGTATATATCTAGCTGTACGTTTCATAAGATTCTTCCATATCTTGAGTTCTAGTAACTAGTCTCATTGGGATTTGTATTAAGGTCATACACATATTCGGTATATTCAAGTAAGAAGTACACAAGGTTTTTTCCCACATACTGAACAAAACTAAACATAAAAACACGAATTAATGAAGACTTATTCCCTCAGAATCACACGTTATCTGGTTAAACAGACCAAAACAAATCTACGATTTTCGTTTTGGTCCAGCTTTTCTTTTGGTACGGATTATATGATAAACCAGTTTTATCTAGTATCTATAAGCAAGTGCAACATATAGAACTATCCATAAAAGCAGAAACATTTGGTTGGTAATGTCAGCGTATAACTATTAATGCGAACTCATTTAAATGCATAATTCCAATTTCAAAAATATATAGTATCTCACACACGCGTACAAAAAAAAGGGTTTTTTGTTCGAAGGGATCAAATTTTAAGACGTTAGAATTAGGACCACTTTTATTTACATAATTACCCGAAGGAGACAGAAATGCAGGAGATTTTGCATGTATGGTGAAAGAGAAAGGAGAAACACAATAATAGACAAATCATTAAAATCACGATAAACATTTAAATTATATCGTACATATATATATATTTATATATGTAAATGTGTGTCTCTGTGTGAGAGAGGAAAAAAAAAAGAGAGAGAGAGAGATATTAACGTTGACGTTTGATGACAGGGGTATATTGGGAATTTAAGAAGGTATTGAGAATCCAACACGAAATCTAAAATTAGATTTTGCATGCAGAGAAATTCAACTGCCAAATACACAGAGAAGATTAGAGAGTGAAGACAGCGACCACTTAACAGAGCATGTCTTCTACTTTTATTTTTTTCCTTTTCCTTTTCTGAGTTTTTATTACGATTCGCATGCTTGAAGATAAAAGAAAATAAATAGCCCATTGGGCCTTTTTATATGTAATTAATTACTTATCACAAAACAATACTATTGATTTTGATCAGATGTTCCCGAAAGGACTGATTCGTTGATTTAACTCTTTCTTTCTTTTTTTCTTGTTTTTGTTTTATTTCAATGTCTAATCTGGATTTTTGTTTGATTATAGCTTTGCCACTAGCGACAATTTTTACTTACTTCAACTAAATCAAGTTTACAGCTTTTTGGCACAACACTTATCTCAAAACCTGCAAGCTTGGTAGACTTTTAAATGCTACTGGTGAAACAACTATAAAGAATTACACATATTTATAGCTATATGAACGCAACAAAACAGGATACCATGATATAAACTGGGATTCTTATTTGATAACACAAAATATTCTATAAATTTCAGTTAAACACTTTTTTAAGTATTTAATGACAAAGAAAAATGTTACATAATTGAAGGTTACTAAACGAGTATTTAAAAAACAAAATTGTAAAAAAATTAGTAGGTCTGAAATGTCATAGTCCAAGTTATCGAGGCCAATATGTCACGTCACATCTGAATCCTTATGTCATTCTCTCTTTATTCTGCTGCATATCCATTAACCATGGATTGGATCCATCCTTTGGCGTCATCTCTACTGGTATACAAAATCTATTCCTATTAGTTATTAGATTCATTCACATTTATTATTAATGAAAGAATGGAGTATTTTCTCTATAAAGCCAGCCTACGTATTCTATACATGCAAAAAGGTCATAGCTATTCCACTCCGTTGAAAAGAAACTCTTTTTTTTTTTGTCTTCGTTGAAAAGAAACTCTAAAATCAGAGATTCTTGTTTTCTTAATATATTGTTCATTAGTTAGATATTCTTTCGCAAAAATTGACAAAAAGGCACTGGGGATATGTAAAGCTAACGAAGTCGCTCTCCTTTGTCTAAAGGGTAACAAAATTGTGACTAAATTTTTCAAACAGAAAATGGAACAAAAATCATCCATGATCTTCAATTATTTATTAATTTCAATTTAATTTTTGTAGGTCTAAGATTCAGATAATTTTTACTAATTCCAGGTTTTATATTCTTTTTTTTCTTGTATAGACAAGTTATTTATAGCATTTAAAACAAATTTAAAATATATAGTTATATTATTCCTTCAAAATAACGTTGAAATCCAGCTTGCAATCCATAATAAGTTATGATTTATAGCATGTCGCCACGTCGTATTGGAATATTTTCAAGATGGTTTGAAATTTTAAGATGTTACGAGACTGACTCCAAATTTTAAGAACAAGATTTGGTTATAACAAATCAAAGTACTATATGGATTTTGAATTTTCCTATGTTTTCTTGTGGTCGTATATCCTGCTATTCTGATTATCATAACAAATTTAATCCCAAAGAAATACATATATATAAAAGAAAACTCCAAACCCCTATTAAATTAGGAAGGTGCCTCTTTTACTGATACATGCCTCTCATGAGTTCTGCAAGATCACTTTTGAATTGTCTTCCAAAATTTTATATTTTCTTATAGTTTTTCTTTACACTGTTTATTGGCTTTGGCTTTTCATGAAAAAAGCAATAAGAATGAGACCAAAGAGAGGGCTTTGTGTGTGATTTTACCCTTTATATATTATAAAAAAACAAAAAAATATAGGCAATAAGTTAGAATCGGAATGTACTGAATATGACAGCCATCCATTTTTTTTCGTTCTGCGTTATTCGTTTTTGAAAAATTGTCAATCAATATTTTAATTTATTGTGGACAGGTTGGATCATTTGTTAAATTCTATCCAAAAACAGACCTGGTCTCCAAATTCTGCATCCATTACTTATGGTTCATATATATAGAAAGTTTTTTGCGTGTGGGGTTATGTTAATTAATTACAAAGATGAATTTCTTTGAGAATTATAACTTTACAGAACTAGAATTACAATACGACACCGATGAAAAGTAGTTTTAGTATCCATTTAATTTTGCTGGTGGCATCTGCTACAAATTGAACACGAGTTTGATAGTATTATCTACGTATTATTGTTATAGCTCACAAAGCAAATATTTAACGATCGTTTGTAGCTTGGTTGAAATTTTTTATTATAGAATATTATTCATAAATAACAATAAAATCGCCACGGAAATTTGGTTATGAAAGATTTAGGACCCATTTTATCAACTGGACCCATTTTTGTTTTAGACGCTTGCTTCTGTTGTGTTTATTTTATATCGTTAAGAATGCTTAAAAGGCCTTTAAAACTCAAACACTCTATCTATTGGGCCTTGATTTTAAAGGCCTTAGTGGTTCACTCTTGTTTTTCTAGTGTAAAAATGGAAAACATCGCGTTTGTTTTGAAAGAAAAAAATTACATTTTTCTTGTTAACTCTAATCAGAACCAGAATGCACACTTGACCATATGATGTCACCATAGATCTTTCCTAATATCTTAGTGTATTTAATTTGTTCATTTGTCGTGTAGAAATGATACTTTTCTAGCATATGCCTGAGCAAATTAAATATCGCCACGAGTATGGAAACACAAAAAAGAGAGAAATAGAACGAGAAATAGCGACATGTACGTTGAATGTGTATAATCTAGACACAGTGGATGAAACTGAAATGGAGACCCATCATAATACGTCTTATATCGTTAAATGATTAACGATAACAATGAAGAGAAAAAATATTGTGGAATGGAGCCCATGCTTTGATGTCTTATTGTGTTTGTGTCCCATGTCTCCCTACGTCTCTTCTCTTAGAACCTTCCATTTTGATGTAATGGCTGTTTTCATTTTGGTTTCTCTTTAGTAAAATTTATTTCTTTAGTAGAAAACTTGGTTTGAAAATACGATTTGGACCCATGCATATACGACTATGCTTCCTACCAACAAACACAAACCAAATTGATTCACCTTTACCACGCAAAGAATTAGAGTGTCCACGATAATTTTGATTCGTTAGCGTCATTTTCACGTGTTACTAACTCTGATCTGCTAATCATGTTTTAGGGAACCGCAATTACATAGCCTAATAACTTATATTTTCAAAAACTGTGGTTGTTAAACTCTTCACATCGTGATTTAGAAGCGACCAAAACTAAAACGAAGACCACTTTATCCAACTGGTTTCAACTTTCAAGTAAAAAAAAAAAAGTAACAAATAAATCACCAGAGTCTCTGTAAATTGTCATAAACATTTTCTAACTTATCTATTAGAAGCATTTTCAGAATCATAACTTTTCATAAACGTTGTATAACATATATATTAAAGGCATTTCTATAACCCAACAATTTTTTATAGAATAGTCTTATGATCTTATGTATACGCATACACATATATAATAAATTAAATTAGTATATATTTGTAGATAACTATATATAAAAATTAATTTTGGTATCCTGCATTTTAGAGCATTTTAAATCAAAATTTGCATCAGATCTTGAATCTCAAATATTTCAACCTATCAACTCGTTTTATACTACTCACGTATTCTTTTGTCTCCATTTTATACTTTACCAAGGTTTTTGAAGTAGTATGGAATATGAAAATATTTTTAATCAAAGAAACAACATCATAATACCAGCACAATGCGTAAACCATAAATAGCATATCTAGATCTTAGCGATTGAAACGGTTAATGGTTTGTATAACATAGCAAGACACGAGTAACTTTTATCTATCTTATTTATCATATCTAGGCGTGAAATGCACAGGTAACTAAAAAGATAGAACAAATTAAATAAGATTAGTCCACATGTATAGTAGTAGAGTAGCGCATGAGCTTTTAGGCTTTGACTAACAATAAAACCAAAAACCAAAGTCCTAAAAACGGATTTGACGACAAAACCACTTAGCTGTCTATTAATCTAAAAGTCTAAACCCCTAACCTAAGTAGACTAAAGAGCCTATCATATCTCTCACCTATCATGTCGACACTCTCAATGGGTCCTACTTTCCCCTACACGATACCCGATGTTCTACTTCATTTTCACCACATCTTACCCAAATTTACCTTTTTACCCACTATTTTTTTCCTTGTTCCCAATGTTTTGTTTCTTTTTTGGCAAATAATTATTTGTCAATTGCTTTTTTGGGGAAAGTAAATTATTTTCAATCTGTATCCAATAATTGATATGTGAAAACTCCGAACCAAATTCAGTTTTCTCAGATGAAAACTTTTCAGACCGAATATAGAGTATCATGTAAGAAAGATAATCTTATTCGATTTACATGGTTTTATCCTTATTGTTCGGTTGAAGTTTTTAGCGGTAAATTCATAATATTAGCATGCATTTATATTTGTATATACGGTTACACGTTTTTTTCCGTCGCTAGGCGATTTCATTCCATAAACACTTAAATACTTCTGACAACACCACGCTCCTCAAGTCCTCATGCTTATTATTATCTCCGATTTTAATAATTAGTTAATAGAATAAAATACTAGTTTTATTGTCACTGAAAACGAAACCATCCGTATCGTCATCTCATACTCCATATACTTTAGTTGAGAATTGAGAAGAAATAAAACCTTTTTAGACGTCTAGGTAGTGTTCGAAGTGTCGTATTAATTACATCAACAGCCAATCAATTAAATTCCTAAGCTAATTTATTATGAGGTTCAATTGTTGTGGCTATCCATTCGAATGATTGGTGTAAATGTGTAATTAGTGTAGTAAATATGGTACAATTAGTGTGATCGGTACCAAATGAAAATTAACCGATAGCAATGAGATTAATATCGAATTATTTTTTATGATTTCCTCGTTTTGAGTAGTGAGGATCAAGTATGTTTTTCATACGTGTAATTTATTTTCTGTATTTAATTACCGTACACGAGTGCATTTTTTTAGAATGACCAGCTAAAACGAGACATATTGAATATAGGAGTACCATTCACACTTCTATATATATATATATATAAATATGCATTGATTCATATGCTTATCTTGAACTTTTTTAAAATCGGCATATTCTGACAATTAAATTGTATACCTAAGGTTGAGAAACCAAGTAGTTTGGTTTATTGATTATATCGATAGACAATATATTAAATATTTAACAGATGCTGAATTTTCTCAGATTTATATAGATCTAAAATTAATTTGTCGCGTAAAGATTTGATTCGGATAACATTAAATACATTTTTGAGCTTTTTATTGGTTGCATTGTACAATCACATAACCACAAAAAAGTATCGAACATAACTAAACGTTGATGGATTGAATTTAGAGTATTTTGCAGAAGTAAAGACCGAACACTAATTGTATTTTGATATATTTGAAGATCGATCTAAATATGAATGAAATGATCAGTCGATTACTGGTAATTAAAAAATGAAAGTATATCCATAAGAACAACAATGTAAAATTCGTACAAATATATTTATCTATCTATATATGTATTGTAAAGTTAGGATCCATAGTATAAATATAGTAAAACAAGGAACATAGTATAGAAATACAGTTTCCAGTCACTATTTGAAACATTTTTTTGCTTTGTAGACTATCAAGAAGTGTAAACTATTTGGATATTTTATGATAAAAGTCTGCATCCATTCCCCAAAAATGCCTTGGTTGCATAAATAATCGGCTTTATCATCTTTTGTTTTGTTTATTATCCTTGGTTTTGGAAGCAAGGAGTATAGGTCGAAACCTAAGTGAAAGAGGAGACTAAGAAACGTACAAAGGTAGCCCGCAAAAAATTAATGTAAAATCATATTTATCTGTTTTAAATATTTATTATTTTCGATGAAAATAAACGAATTAAGGTATTTATCTTTTTAAACTAACATTATTTAAAATAAATGTAAATAGTTCAATAATTATTAAAAATTATAAGATATAATCAGTCACATAATTTTCAATAAAGATTAATTTACTTAAAAATTCATAACTATTAAATAAATTTAAACAAAATAAATAATTGTACAAACTAACTTTTTTCCAATAACCATTAAAATAACAAGAAAGTAAAATTTTTAAGTTGATATAGTTTAGAATCTAGTTGATTACGTTATGGAATCGTCAAATGATGAAACCCGAATTGCAGAATCATATGGCTAGTGAAAAATCAATAAAACGTTAGTTGCAATCGTATATGTGTTGATATAAAGCCAAATTAAATATAGGTAGCTAAACGTCTTATTTTAAGTACGCAGATTTATTTGGACTGTAATTAGTTACATCGTCGATGCATGGGCACCACTTGTGACTTTTTGTGGGTTAGTTTCCTTTTAGGGCATTGAAGCAAAGCTTTAACTAACATATACGTTTCTTGTTGGATGTATTGGTAATATAACACTCCATCTCTTTTCATTGTTATTAAACTCAGCTTCCTCCATAAGCTACGTCAATATTCTTATATATTTGCATTTTCTTTTTCTATCTCAGATAATACAAATTATCTCGAACTTTAAAGATATTACGATAGCTTATTCAATTGCAAATTTTGGATGTGAATGCTTTTCAAGTTGAAAACATGAGTGTACGCATACATCATTCACATAAGTTCGACCCACATAGTATGCACATATTAAACATTAAGATGACCTGATGTTTCCGAAGGTAAACAAGTACAGGAAAGAGAAGTTTTTGTATTTTCTCAAGATAATCATTTGTAGTCTCAAGTTATTATAGTGAACTCCGAAATCATTGTCGGTGAGATGACGTAGGTTATGCAACTCTTGCTAGTTGTTTCAGCCGAACTCTCAAAAGTCTTGTGCTTCTTTATTTTTGGTGCAAAGTTTGTCTTTCCTACCTGTGCATTTGTTATAACCAGAGTTCCAACAACGCTGCAGCTTACAACTCTTATAGTATTAAAAGCATTTGAGCAAAAATAAAACTATTCTAAAGCATTTGTGTTGTTATAAGATAGCACTTTGTATTTTACCAAAAAAAGAAAGATAGCACTTTGTATTAACCCTCTATATTAATTGCCTACTGTGAGATTTAAATTAGGTATGCTGTTCAGATAATTGTTTTTGCAAGTTTGGACACAATGTTTCAAAGTTATCTGTCGATAAAATAGTAAATAATTTATTTTAAATTTTCGACTACCTGTAGAGGTATGCTAACATGGTTTTGATTATTCAAACTATTTTTCCTATTAGCACTATATGTCTAATTTTTTTCTAGTGTCAGATTTTTTTTTAAAAAAGGTTTTTTCATATGGAGTTTTATTAATTTTGTTTTACAATAACGAAAAGTTGAATTAGAAAGAAAACAAACAAAAGGTCTAAGTAAAAACCTCGATCTAATGATAAATCTCAAGAATCATGCTATACAATTGAATTAAACCGGCAACATCAAACCCTAACTGTCGCTATCTACAATTTTGGTCGTTGATCAAAACGAAGATTGAGTTGCCACCGCCTGAACCAAAACTTGGAAAATAAACAAACGATTTTCTTCAGAATCATCATCAAATAAATTATTACGCCAAAACCAAAAGCCAATAGTTGGATATAAATTGTTTCGCATGGTTACAATAGAGTTGAAGGCACTGCTACATTCATGCCCGATCCCAAAAACGCTTACTAACCACATCAATCAAACAAAGTTATGCTTTTTTTTTTATAGCTAACATGTATTCTGTCACAGTTGATGTTATATCTATCACTCAAGTCTCAATACATTGGATCAAGAATAAAATGGCCCATTCCATATAACCAAAATCCTCGGGGAGAAGACAAGATGGTCCAAAAATATCATTGGAACCACGTGAATCTTGGTAAATATTTGGTACTCCACTCAATAGTATTATTTATTATCTGAATAGGACAATTCTATTATTCGTTTTCATATATTAGATATACATTGTACATATATACTATATTGCAAATCTCACTTGAAGTATACCCTTTGTTTCCTTCTGCAAATTCTAGTAAAGGCATTCCAATTAATAATTACAAACGATTTAAATATATAAAAATAAATATATTCACCGCCTCTGCAAATTTAAGTGTATATTAATCATAAGTAAATGTGTTGCTTTAAGTTCAAGTAAAATATATGTATGAGGTATCTATACTTTTAATATTTGATTTGGAGTTTTAAGTTTTGTAAAATACGGTCCCGAATCTCATCATTTGAGTATGGTTGTGGTTTCTCTATTCGAACACAAGATGTTTAGATGTAAATAGACCCCAAAAAAATGTGCTGCTATAACACTCAATACTCATAAGAAACTTTTTTTTTTCTTTTTCAGAAAACACTTTCTTAAGGATATTACCAAAACTATCTAATAACTCCAAAGGTTACAGCTACTTTTACCTTTTTTCAACAATGTTACAGCTAGCTTCCTTAGATGCATATAAATCACACGAAAAGAAAGTTTAGTAAAAACCAAAATAAAAACCCGATAAATGAATCGCATACAAATTGGGAAAAATGTCCCAGTACTTCAAACAGCCTACATTTAAACATCTTGTGTTCGAATAGAGAAACTACGACCATACTTAAATGATGAGTTTTGGGACCATATTTTACAAAACTCAAAACTCCAAATCAAATTCTATTAAAAACATCGATACACCATACATATAATTTACTTGTACTAATGCTCTCAAATGAAAAACGAGGAGAAAAAATACTAGTAAGTTAAAGTCTGTTGTACCTTTAAAGCAAAAGAACTAAACAAAGAAGAAGTACATAAAAGCAAAATTAGTAATGAAAAGCATGGATAAATATGTTCTAACATGTCCGAGATCCGGAATGTGTTTTTTAAGTACCATTCTTGTCTCCTCCCAAAGCTTCATCTCTCTCAACCAATTATCTTATAGTATATAGTTTTTTTATCATTTTATTTTAAAATAATATCTCTTTCACACACACAAAATCTCTAATAGTATACACCCAAAAAGAAAAACTTCCGCCTCGTTCTTCTCCCTCTGTCTCTCTCTCTCTCTCTCTCTCAAGCTTTCTTCCTCCCATGGCAACTCTCCCTCAAGTCATTATCTAGCTTTCCTTTTTATATTACTTCTTATACACTTGCTTTATGGACATTGGGACTCATATTCTCGGGTCGGTTACTGGTAATGCAAACGGGTCACCGGGTCTAAAAGAGCTTGGAGGATCTAAACAAGACAGATCCGGTTTCGACGGTGAGGATTGCTTGCAACAAAGCTCGAAGCTAGCTAGAACAACAACAACAACAACAACAACAACAATAGCACAAGACAAACATTTATCTTCCTCTTACGCAGCTGCTTATAGCAAACCGATGTCGTTTCACCAAGGCATTCCTCTTATGAGATCTGCTTCTCTTCTTTCCTCTGACTCTCGCCGGCAAGAACACATGCTTAGCTTCTCAGATAAACCAGAAGCTCTCGACTTCAGTAAATATGTCGGTGTGGATAACAGCATTAACAACAAGAACTCTCTCTCGCCGTTTTTTCACCAGCAGCTTCCACCACCTTATTGTAGAAGCTCAGGAGGTCTGAAGAGTATTTTATATCTTTTGGAAAGTCTGAACATGTGTTTTTGGTTTTGACTGGGTTTGGTGAAATGGGTTTATCTCAAAGTTTTGATCTTTCTTAAACCGCATTGTTGTGAAACGCAGGAGGATATGGTTCTGGCGGAATGATGATGAACATGAGCATGCAAGGGAACTTCACAGGCGTGAAAGGACCTTTTACATTGACTCAATGGGCTGAGCTAGAGCAACAGGCGTTGATCTATAAGTATATCACAGCCAATGTCCCTGTTCCTTCTAGTTTGCTCATCTCTATCCAGAAGTCCTTTTACCCTTACGGATCATTGCCTCCGAGTTCTTGTAAGCTCCGTTTCTTGTTTTTGATAAATTGTCATTGGTGATCATCATGATATTGATCAAGTCTTTTCTGTGGTTTGGCTGCTTTAACTCAAAAGAACACCAATCCATGATCAAGTTTCAAGACCTGTTGCCAATGCTTGTGTCTCTAGGCTGTTTGATGAATTTTAGGTGCAAAAGTCCTTCGCAACATAGCTCTTTGGGGTTTTCAAGATTTGTGCTTTTAGTGATTTGTTGCCAATGGGTGTGTTCTTTAATGTCATTTTGGCTCCAAAGTCCTTTAAAACATTGGTTGGTCTTAAACGTGTTCAAGATTTGAGCTTCTAGGGGTTTTTGGTGGCAAAGATTAACGAGTGTTTGTGTCTTGCTTTTGTGCAGTCGGATGGGGAGCTTTCCATCTAGGTCTCGCAGGCGGTAACATGGATCCTGAACCCGGGAGATGCCGTAGAACAGATGGGAAGAAATGGCGGTGCTCAAGAGACGCTGTTCCTGATCAGAAATACTGTGAAAGACACATCAACAGAGGCCGTCACCGTTCAAGAAAGCCTGTGGAAGTCCAATCTGGCCAGACCGCCGCCGCCGCCGCGTCCAAATCGGTTACAACGCCGCAACAGTCTATGGTCGCTGGTGGTAATATCAGGAACAATGCCCGTGCATCACGTAACCGTAGCCTCGCCAGTGCAGCTCAATACATCAATCCTTCTACAACCTCTCTACCTAATAACAGGTGAAGAACGCATACATAATATACGTATCTTTCTTTACTTGGCTTATTTGTCGGTTCATGTTCATAGCTTACTTACAAATTCTTGCAAAACAGAATCCAAGATCCAGTAGGAAGCTCGGTATATCCATCCACCGTCAACTTACAACCCAAGGAACCTCCCTTTCCTCATCAGAAACAGAGAAACATCAACATCAGCAGCACTTTTGAGTTTGGACACATATCCTCTGATTCATTACTCAACCCGAATTCCGCAAAGAGCTACGCATCATCGTACCTAGACTTTACCAACAACCAAGATAAGCCTTCGGGAAACCACAATCCCAACTCTTGGCCTGAAGAACTGAAATCAGATTGGACGCAGCTTTCAATGTCAATTCCAATAGCATCATCATCTCCTTCCTCCACACAAAACACTGCTCAAGACAAAACCACTCTCTCCCCTCTCAGGCTATCGCGCGAGTTTGACCATTCGATCCAAAGCGAGCAGGAAACACTTGAGCCTGTCAAAAAGGTGAATACTTGGATACCAATCTCATGGGGAAACTCCTTAGGAGGTCCTCTAGGCGAAGTCCTTAACAGCACAACGAATAGCCCTACTTTGGGGTCTTCTCCTACAGGGGTTTTGCAAAAGACCACATTTTGTTCACTCTCTAACAGCAGCTCTGTAAGCAGCCCCATTGCAGAGAACAACAGAAACAATGTTGACTACTTCCATTACACAACCTGAAACTGAAACTAGTCATGACAAGGCTTTGTTTTTTTCTTTTAATTAGTGCTTTTTTGGAGCATTGCTCTTCTTTGTGCCTGTTGTGTTTCTTTCTAAGCTAAAAAGAGGAAATGAGAGGAGAGAGAAGGGTTCTTCCTAAACTCGGTTCTTTCTTCGTTTCCTATTTCTGATTCTGGATTTGTTTCATAGTGATCTAATATAATAACCATTCTCCTACAACCAAGAGGAAAGTTAAAACCTTTGATTCCTTTGGTCAGACCTAAATTAGGGTTTTCTTGCTCCTTAATAGCGACTACAACTGAAACCAGCGAGACCCTTTCTTTTCCGTCAAGGTAGAAGTAGAAGGAGTATAAAAGAGAAGGTTTAGGGCTTAAGTGCTCTTCAGTATCGGACTTGAGGATTTAAATTTGTATTGGGCTTAAAGATCTAAAAGTTATTTTGGGCCGAGATTAGAAGTGAACTTCGCAGATTGATAGGTATCTTATTATTCAGTGATAGATTTTGTTTTAATTATTACGTGTTGACCGGTTAAGTACTTTAGTGCTTTTAACTTGTAATAATAAAAAAGAAATAATAAATGATTACTTTAAGATCGTGAGCCTCATTGGCATGATGTCATGTCATTGAGCACAAAAGCTTTCCACTAAGTACGTACGAATATCATTGCATTAATTTGATAACTCTTTTAGTTATTTATCATACCACGACAACGATCAATTCCTACGAGAGTGGAAAAAAAAAAAAAACTTTTTTCTTCTTCTTCTTCTCTGAGAGTCGCAAATAGAAAGAGAAAGTGGAAAATTCGGAAACTATCATTTTCTCTTCCTAACCTTCCCATTTCATATACATAGAGAGATAGAGAGACAAAGAAATATTTTTTTCTTTGATCTGTTATGTTCTAAATATTCTTTTTTCTTTTCTTTAATTTACTTATATCATATGATCGATGATAGAAGATGGGTTTTGTTCAGTCATGATCATTCTCCGGTTATTGAGTTCCCATTGTTGCTGTTGTTGAAGTTGTCTGATAATCAGAATCCGCCTCATTTCCGACAATCTTAACCGGAGAATCTCCTGTTCTGCTACGAGCCGGTTATTGTCCGTATTCACTCGTTGAAGCTGGTATATAACTAACCGGAGCTGGTTCCCGAGCTCACGGTTTTTCAGATCGAGCTGGTTTACTTGGTTCCGTAAGTTATTAATGTGACTCTGTTTACGCATCCTCGACCGTCTCGCTGATTCCCGGTTCGATTCCATCCTCTTCCTTTTCCTCTCGTCGGTCATCTCCGGTTGGATCAATTTATTCCGGTCATGATTCTGCTCTCCCGAATGAAAATTCCCGATGGCTGTCCATTGTTTTTGGTCGTCAAAGTCCGGTTCGTATGCTTGAGTGCACGGTATGCCCTGTGAACTGACGGCGTCGTCAAAACCGGGTTTGGTTTTGATGAAACCGGCACTAGATTCGTCAGAACCGGTTTTAATATCATCAAAACCAGAATTAGTTCTGACGAGACCAGGGTCGGATTCACCATAACAAGGGCTGGGAACGGCCGGTTCAATAGACAATTGGTTCACGGATAAGAGATCACAGCAGTCCCACTCCCAATCCCAAGGAGTGAACCCGGTTTGAAAACCCGAAAATTGATTAACTAAACCCGGTTCACACAAGGAAAAGGCCGGTACCGTGGACAACATAATTGCTTATTTTTTCTAATATAGAGAGATGAGAGAGATTAGAAGGGGAAAAGGGAAGAATTGCATTGTTGGAGGCTGATATTTATGGGCAAACAAGAGAGGGTCTTAGTCATCTACGGTTTACGATCGTATATTATACCGTATAACCAGCTTTTGAGTCATGTTGCACTATGAAACTTGAAGTTTTATTTTATGTAGCCAACTTTTGTAAAAGCAGGAAATATTTTGTGGGGCACCATTGCTCGTTTTGGGTCCATATAGCAAAAACAAAATTTGAAAATTTGAAATTTCAATAACCAAATGTCTGTAATACCTTAGCGATGAAGAAAACAATCCATATTAAACACGTTTTAATAATTATACAGAACTAATTCAAGAATAACGTATTCCTTTATACTCACCGAAAAAGTTTACCTTTCAAATTGAAATTGAATACTTCGTCTAAGTTTCTTTCGAATTAATTATTGTAGCTAGAAATGGCCAACACAGAAAATTTGATAAAAAGAGTTTAGTATTAATATTATTTATATACATTTTTAAAATTTTTTGGATCCATGAGTTTGTCATTACTTCACCATAAAGTGACGATTTTATATGTAAGAATATTATCACAATTAACTCTTTTGTTTTCTTCAAATCCAGTAACTTTTTTGTATTTGTCATGATATTGACAGCCACTATATAGTAGTTTGGTTCATTTGGTGTTTACTATTTAGTCATGCATCTTTCTTAAAGAAAAAGAAAATCTTGTTAATTTCTTTTTACACGGGATGGACACTGAAGGGGGACTAGAATCATCATTTCAATCTAAAAAAGAAAGAAAAAAAAGGTAGACAAAGAGTGGAGTAAAATTAATTAAACCGAAAAGAAATAAAGAATCTAAGAAACACTTTTCAATTAACTGAACCAAACCAATGCTTTGCATGAGAGATGAGACTCATGCTTTTCTGTAAAGAACCCTATATAACCTACGACCAAAAAGTATATATACTTGCTTGCTACACGGAAACATTGAAAGATAAACTAGTAATATGCCGATTCAAAGTATATAAAACTTCTAGAGATTGTTAAGTTTAACTGGTGATTCAGAAGTAATATTGAGAAAGAGAGACATGTGGATACTTTTTTAACAACTTACCAAAGTAGATAGAACATTTAGAGGTCTAGTTTTCGGTTTAGTTGATTCAGTAGAAATATTGAGAAACAGAGAAATATGAAAGTAAAGTTTTAATTAAATAGTGAATCAACATCAATTATTTTGTAATAATTTTCAAAATTTAAAACCCTAATTTAATTAAATATGAAAATCAAATAAAATATATACGAAGACTCACTAGTTTTTAAGGCTGCATCGTTTATGGTTAAAATGCTGCATATCATTCATAATTTCACACATGGATAATTTCCTTTGTAAAAAAATATCATTCATACTTTCACGCACACACACACACTATATATATATATATATCAGCAGTAGCTTTTATCTAAGAGCTTTCTAATTACGATTGTTTTTAGTAAAAAAAATAATTAACGAGGATGGAAAATGTGTCATGATCACATAAACCACTGCAAATTTGTTTCCAAAAAATATTATTATGATTGATCTAACCATTTATTATAATGATATCCGAAAATTGAATAAACTCTAGTTAGCTGATTTAAGATTAGAAAAAAAATATGTGGAGAAACAGCCACATGCAATCATGCATTTCATACATATAAATTAACGTATAGAGGACAACAAATATATATACACTAATTTATTATAATTTATACTCGAACCTTTTCTATTAGCCAGGCTCATGTTTGTTCGGTCTCATGTGAAATCAAACTTTAGTGTTCAACAAAAAAGCTTGACATATACCTTTTTCCATAATTTCAACTATATTTATATATAGAGACCAGCGTTTCATTGCATATATATAAATATCGATATAGTATTATGTGAATCTGCACATATTAAGTACTTGGTTCGGTTTCATGTGAAATCAAACTTTAGTGTCCAATAAAAGAGCTTCGCAAATTAGCTTTTTCAAAATATCCCATTTTACTTTGTTATAATATAAATCAACCTTCAATTGCACATATACATATAGCATTATACATATATATGCTATTATGTGAAGCAACAAGGTTACATTTAATACAAACCTCTAAATTAACCACCATCAAATATGTTGGAGGACTATAGAATCCCCTTAATAGGTCTTTGTAGAATCTTTATATATATAATCTTGGATATGATTCAAATAATTAATGTCCATACGACATTGCGAATCATTCAGAATAAATTATTCCTTTTTTTTCGAACCAAGAATAAAATATTCTTTACCCTTCTATTAATCAACGAACTTCCCTTTGCTTGAGGAAAAGACATGTTTTGATGCGTTCATAATCTGGATTTATGTATAATCGATATTTTATTTATTTACTTATTTTTGTGAACACAATTGATTATGTATAGTTACATACATATATACTTGTATGAGAAATTTTATTTTTTCCCGTGTAACTTTTTATAGTCTTCAAAATCTCTTAAAGAAGTTAACAAAATCCACGAAAACTATCATTGAAGTATGACGGAATTTAAATTGATCCTTAATAAATATTTCACTACTGATTCTAATTATCGTCAAAACGCAAACCTGAATTCATGTACGAGATTTTAGTCAAATTGGTGTGTTCGCTTGTTTTTCTTAAAACTTTTCCTTATTTGGTTATTAATTACAGTTGAATAGAATTTTATGTATTCAAAATTCAAATAGAAATAATAAGCTGTATCTGAACATGTATATCACTGTCCTTGCGTACACTATTAGCCGACGACGGCTACGGGTTAGGTCGTACTTTAGATAAAGAAGTTTAACTAAATCTTTAGTTAAAGTCGATGGGGAAACTTTACTAAAAAGTATAGGACTATCTTTTATATATATTTTTTCTTTTTCAATTCACAACTTATATTACGCATGTAAAGTTATTAACCACTACCAAAGATAGACCATATATAACGACAAAATTTGTAAACTGGTAAAAACTTAAATGTGTCGCTAATTCATGGAGTATTTGGCAATGGATGGTAACGTGCTGTTCCTTTAAATCGTATTTAATAACATCTGTCGTTTCTAACAAATTTGAACTGCAATTGTCTGATGTTAATTAACTGATTTAAACGAAAAAAGAAGAGCCATGGATAATGGATTGTAATGAACAATATATATGATATATTTTTATAAAAAATGTATATGATTATTTTATATACATGCTGCTGTCTAAGAATAATCCAGTGTCCAGTCGTACGCATAGCCTTGTCGGAAAAAATTCATAGCGAGTTCATACTGGAAGTACATCAAATGAAAACTTGTGACGGCAACTTAATCCAGTAAGAAAATGTTATGAATTTATAACGGAGATTTGGCCATGTTGTCATTACAATTTAACGATATGTAGAATCCCAAAGTGATGAATGATGAATTAATGTTTTAGGTTTTTGTCGCCTTCCAACGTCAGTTTCATCTCCAGAACACATATTTTTATGTGTGCGCGTGTATTCATAATGAGTTAATGGATACAAGGCAACGTTATGAATCCACTAATTATGGCTTTTTGAGAAATGTCTTTTTTGTTTACTATATGTATGTGGTGGAGTATTCGTTGAGATTTATCGCGTGGCGTCATTTGATGCGTCATTAGGGTTCTCCTTAATTATAGCTCGGTTGCATATATATATTTTGTGGACAGTATGTTTCGTTATATGTGCATGCATATGGTCAAATGTTATTTATGATAGATTGATTCTACTGGAAATATGTGTGATGTAATAATAGTTTTGATTATTAGGATTTGATTCATCTAAACAAACATGGTTTTCGCAGTAAGGCTGATGATTTATTTTCTGAAGATAGGTTTCAATGTATATTATCAGGATCATCTCGTAAGACTTTTTATTAAACCTATATTTGATCGACGTGTTGTTGATAGATTTTTAAAGATAAGAAACCTCAGTCTATATTTTAGAAATTATCATTTTTAGTGGAAAACTTAGTTCGAATGCAACAGTTGCAAATGGTATAATAGAATCTGAACTCTTACTAAAGTCCAAAGAGTTACTTCTTCGTATTTGTGAGATTATGCGGACACTACAACACCTTTATACAGTATATATTGACAAAAATCTGACATTAGAAAATATGGATAGTGTTTATGCTTTTCCGAGTGTGCTTCCCATAATGGGCTAAAGCATCGGCCGAGTATAAACAAGATGAAATAGACTACAGTTTTTAATGGTGTTGCTTGGATTGCAGAAGGCCTTTATATTGGTTACTTTTGGCCCAGAATAAAAATCCAAGGTTAAGGTCTACCTCACGTAACACGTTAACATTCTTGATATTCTTGTTTTCGTGTGTATGTATTTTTTGAGTTTCGGTCCAATTAATTTTCCACTCCACTCACTAGTCACTAACCGAGTACAAACAAAAACATTCGTACGTACTAATCAACCTCTATATGTTTCAACATTAATATTATCAGTGAAATTTTATTACTATTTTGTAGAATGAAGAATATATATATATATTATATAACATCTAAAAATTATTCTTGTGGTTAACCTTAAGAAACATATCTGCATAATCTGAATTTTAGTAAAATTCAGTTTTCTGTCTATATATACAATCTAATCTGAAAATATTCCTCTTTTTTTTTTCTTTGCGAAAAATTGTATATATGTTTATCTACTATTTTTTTTTTTTTGGAAATTAAAGATAAGAACATTGACAAAATAAAAGATAAGAACAAACAAGCCTAAATTTTGTTCTTAAATAAAGACTAGTTTAAGAAAAGAGTTGACCATGATTGACTCTATATATAAAGATGGTTTTGTCATTGGTGTCAATATCCAAAAATTTCCTAAACCTTCCCAGCCCACTGAATCAAGCAACTGAATCAGCTCTTGATTGCAAAATGGAAAATCTCTCTACTTTGCTCATGGTAACTCTCCTCCTTTGTGCCTCCACGCTATCGTGCACCGCCCGCCCTGAACCGGCCGACTTCGCCTCATTCACAATCTCTCCGGCCGACATACTTAGTCTGGTTAGTCATATGTACATACCCATTAATTTTTAAGTAATTTAATACGTAATTATATAACTTTTCATTTGTAATATTTACGTTTAATAATTGCATTATAGGAAATGATAGAATCAAAACTACATGACGTGGCGGGAGGGACCTGCGAAAAAGAAGAGGACGAAGATTGCTTGATGAGAAGAGCATTGACGGCTCATCTCGATTATATCTATACACAGAAGAACAATAAGCCTTAGCCTTAGGTTGATTATAAACTGTCGTTCGACTCAAATCACATCCACATGTTATAAATGTGTATATAGAATCATTCACTGATTCATTTAATTCTTTTAATGAAAGTGTTACATAATTCCTACATGTTAGGTATAGAATCAAATCAATTCAGTTAATGTTTTCTGTAATTGGAAAGTGCCAAAATGATTCTGTTTATATACTTCCATGGATTGATATATGTGTTTGTGTATATATAGACTCCGACTATATATCTTAATTGGTAGAAGTAGAACCGTAGAAAATGAGAAACCTTAGAATGGAATACTAAAAAAGCATGGGAACTAGAGTAATCTACTTTATATGTGACGCTAATTTCGGTAAACTTAGATTTGCAAATTCATTCCACCATTCCACAAGTTACCAATCAAATTCATAATAAACATGTATAAATATCGTTTCTTTCATAACAAACATATACTGTATAAAATATTGCATCTTTCTGGTTTATTAAATAACTAAATCGTGAACAGGAATGTCGGGAATTACAATCAAGGGGAAGCATTTGCAAGAGCGAATAAAATTTGATGCTATATATAAATGCTACCATCTGGAGAGATTTGCAGGCTTTTGAAGTGATAGACTTCCCCATGATGACGATGATAGATCAAAGGCGAATGGTGAAGAACTCTCCTTTGCTGCATCATCCAAACTCTTGAAAGGTTTAGCCACGTCCTCGGGCTCAGGAGCACCGGTTAGCCTCTGAACCAACTCTTTGAAGTTTACTGGCTCGACTCGGTAAATGTGTGGATGCATTTGCTTCAATGGCGATGATATAGGCCTCTTCAAGGGTTTTAAAGGTTGCTTTTGGGTTGAATGGAGCGAAGCCAGGTAATTTTTTGTTTCCCTTGTCGCGGTTTCTTGAGCGTTAAGGTAACCCTGAGACATAAAGGCCTGTGATGTAGCTTCCATATAGATGAAGATTACAATTTGCTAAGGATTAAGGAAACAAATTTGATGTAAAGTTTGAGTGTTCTGATATTAATGGAGCCCATATATATATATCTATGATTCATGTGCAACAATTTCAACGTGGGTCAAGCATTTGGTTTTTGACTCTTTAGGGGTTTGACTTTTGAGAATATTGTTCATTCTGTTTGTTTTGTTTATGTGGATTTAAGAAAAATGGAATTTTTCAACGTGTGTGTTCTCGGTATTTTATTGATTTGATAGAGTTTTTTTCTTTTTGTATTTTCTTTATGTGCTCTGGGTGGAAAAACTATTAAAAGGAAGATTCTATAATCAACTTTAACATTTTTGTCCAATATAATATAGAATGGCCGTCCACGTGAGGTTCATTTGCAATGAAGATTATTACTTATCAATAGCCTCCGGATTTGAATCTGAATCTGAATTTGTAGAAACATGTGCAACCATTTACAAAAGTATTTTGACACTAGAAATATTCTCCTTTTTTAGCGTCAAAATGTACAAATATAAAACACTATACGTAACAATTTACTATATTGACTCATTAAATGCATTATATATAGTTGAAGTTAAAATAAGTTTTCAGAAAAACAGGACATAACTATCTATTTTAACTTTTAGATTCACGCAAAATGGTTCTCCGCTGTCACGGTTTGAACTCTTTTCCTCAAATGTCAGGTTCCCACAATCGGACTTGTTATGGGCGAAAGAGGTCTAATGTCTTCTTTGTTCGAAAATTGGTGGATATTTGACCTTTGGCACCTTGGAATCTGGAAAAGTTTCTGCGCCAGGTCAACCAACGATCAAGGATCTGTTGGATCTTTACAACTTCAGAAGAATTGGTCCAGACACTAAGGTCTATGGAATTATTGGCATTTGGCAAACACCACCAGATCATTCTGATAACAACCCGAATCACTATCAGAT
>KE154548.1:133774-152495 GCA_000411075.1 Sisymbrium irio | reverse complement strand
GTTGTCTTCATCTAGGTCTGTGAAGTATGAAACGAAACATGAAACGCGAATCAAAGGCTTATTCTTGATGAAAACTCCGATTGAGTTAGTCTAGGGGAGACGACTAACATGTCTGACACACACACCATTCTCTAATTATTACAGCTTTATCCTCTTCTTTTTCTTCGAGTGTTTCCGCCATCGGAGATGTTCAAAATCGAAGCATTCGGAAAACCGACTTAAACCGACCGGTATCTGCCGGTTATAAGAAACGCGCTTACGATAATTTGATTTTCGATTTGAGTAAAAATAACTGAAAAATTGTGGACAATAGCCCACAGAATAGCTCTCACTCGCGGAACGCGCTTACTTTGCAAGTAAAACTTGTATTAGCCAATCAGAATACAGGAAAAAATGAAAATAGTTCGCATGCTCCTAGCTCGAGTTTAGTTAAAATTTAGATCATTGAAAACGACACCGTTTTTAAAAATGATTTCATCGATGGCTATTAAGCGGACACGTCATCAAAGCGGGTAAAAATTAATAAATTTGATTTTTACGAAAGCTTATCAGTTATACAACCATTATTAACTAATACTTCGACATTTTTCCCAATTTTTTTTGTTAATTTCTAAATTTATAAATTTTCATTCTCGGAAGTCATAATGGTGTTTAAAAAAAATTTCAAGGTAATTTAATTCGAAAAATCTGAATCTGCTCGGAGATCAGTTATGGTGGAAAGGGTGGTATTGAGCTGAGGCAACGGCGAGTCATGGGCGAGTCGAAGTCGAGTTTCGTGAAATTCCCACCTCCAACCTGTGCGGGACACGTGGTCCAACTTTGGACATTATTTTTTTGCAACTTATGTTGTTGGACCTATTTTTGGGCCTTATGTTTTGTCGGTTTCTGAATCACCATTGTATATTGCCCTTTTGGGTTTGAAATATATTGCCTTTTTTTTTGGGGTTATATCTTGAGCTATATGCTCTGTTTCTAATAAATGAAAATGAAATGGGTTTAAAGAGGACAGAAAATGCTGAGCTTTTTGGTTTCGGAGAGTCGTAGACCATAGCCCAAGGCCCACTCAATTCAACTGACGCTAGACAATACGAGTCGTAGATATTTCAGTACTCAACCTGATCGAAGACATCAAGCTTTAGAATTCAAAATACAATCGATCTAACTTTCTTCATCTAAAAACAAAAAAATTCAAATGAAGCTGACATGTATTAGTTAGAAAAGGACAGTCCACTAATCATTTCTCTTCGGGTTATATTTAGCCACCTAGTTAACGCAAACTTTGTATTCGTACTATATTAATTCAAAATCAATATATCTGAGCTCAGCGTAAGAAATTATGGCTCAATATGATAAAATTTGGTATTCATCAAGTACGTTAATTTGTCTCTATGTATTAAATAGCTGTGATACTTATCTGAAAATTTTATTTTAACTAAGTTTTTTTATTGATCTCAACCTGAGTTTTCAATTAGTTTTAAGGGATAATGTTCACATTTCCTATCTTCAAGATTTCAAGTTGACTGTTGACTTTAGATTATTTTAGCATTTAATATAAAAGCGTAATACAGTGGGTCTAATAAATTAGGGGTTATGATTGAATAGGTTCCCCATTTTGAGAGTAAGATAACCTGTACTTTGTTATCATAATCTAATTTTAGCTTTTGTTTACTACGTACATGGATTCCATCAAACCCTCAACGTCTCGTGATGTTTTAATTTAACCAAGAAAAAACTCGTGCTATACTTATTAAATACTACGATGCATCTCCGTACGCAAATGCCAAATACTCCATACTTTAAGTTTACTTTTGTTATATCTTCCCGTGTGTGTATCTACATATATGAGCGGGAAAGACTTGTGAATGCACAGCCTCTTATTTGTTAGTTTCTCGCTCTCTTTTTTTGGTGACAATTTTTTGTTTGTTTGTTAAAAAGGAGGAACTTTGAAATCTTCTATAATCAAAAATATGAGTAAGAAAAAGGAGACGAGACTAAGCAAGTACATGAAGGTTCCCATAAAGATGGTGGTGAAAGCTAGAGACTTGTACACAAAAAGCATGAATCAGTTATCTTCCAGTGACTTTCTCGCAGGCGGCATGGCTTTTGGAATACCGGTCTGTCACGTAAGCGCCCTCCCACGAAGTTTCAGCGCGAGCCACTCACAAAGTTCCACGAGAGTAAAAGAGCATCGCGTGGCTGAGCTTGTAAATACCGCATCAGCTAGGAATATGACCGTTGATACGCGGGATGGACCGTCCACGAAACTACGGAAGGCTAAGAGTGTGAAAAGTTGCGATGGCCATTATGTATTTGAGAGAATTGATGAGTCAAGTCCTTTAATCATTTTTGGGAATAATCACAAAATGCTTCAAATGGGTAATTAGAGTTACGGTGTTGTACGGTGTTGTCTATGCGCCCCCATAACTATTTTATGTAATATTCGGTATGTTGTGTGATCAATGATTGAGAGCTTGGGTGTCTTATGTAATTAAGAATGAACCAAACCGAACGTGTATTCCTTGGCCGTATTGCTGTCTATGGTTTGTGAAAGTGAGAAAGAAGATGTTAACGTGATACTGTTTGTTATAATTCCAATTGATATATTGTTATTATAGTTAGTATAATGTATACGCAAATACTGATACACATGTGATCGTGATATGATAACTGATCAAGATAAACTATGTACATCACCAACCCAATAATTAAATGGACTGTGCGACTGTCGATGACTGGAGGTTTGTTTAATTTGCATGGACTAATTCGGTTCCTTTCGGAGTACTTTGCTCAGGTTGAAATTTGGACTATATGCAGAACATCATGTGGCTAACGGTAGATACAACATAATTTTTGTGGCTTCAAACTTTCATGGGTTCAGTCAAGCGTTTCCGTCGGCCATGCCAATTCTGCATACATTATTTATGATATTTTTAATGAATTGAATGTGATTTTTTACTGTACATGCATCTTTATACTGTGCTTCAACCAAATGCAAAACCGTTGGTTGTGTCATGCATTGGGACGATGAACAAAAACTTACGACCAATTCCTTTATAGTTTTTATTTTTCGACTTTTCATGTAATTAGGTAAAATACAATACAAAGTGAATTATCTTTACTTTTTGATTCATCAATTAGATTCCTAATCAAGAGTAATGTAAAGTAATTAACTAGCAAAGATTTTGCAACCATTATCTATCGAGGTGATTAAAAGAAAATCACTACAAGTTAAACGAAACATGAAAAATCACCATGGCTCGTCAGGATAATCGAACGGCACAGGTTGAAGAGGAGAAGTCTTACTGAGATCAGAGTGCACGTATCCGTACGCGCGCATCACCTGATTATCAGCGAAATTAAGAGCTCTGATCATCTCATTCCAACACGTGTCACCATCATAACTCGGATTATGGTTACCACTACAAGGCTGGCATCCCGTGAAATGCGTCACAAACGCTCTTCTGCGACTCCCTCTTCCTCCAAACTCGCCTTTCAAAAACCTCTCCTCTCTAAACGCACCGTATCGCTCACTCACTTTCTCCGCATGTCGTCGACGCAACGTGGCGTCCTCTCGTTCCATCTCAAGATACCGCTCCGTGACGTTAGCGAAACCACCAACGACACCAATCCAATACCCTTGAAGATAATACTCTGCTTCGAGGTATATCTTAGGGTAATACAACTCTTTATGTTTATACAACAAATAAATCAGAGCCGTCTGATCATCTGACTCGGGAAACAGCTTGTCTTTAAATATAGACCGTTGGATGGGACCCCATTTAGCGTAATCAGAACTCACAGGTCCCATACTCTTCCACGTGTCAATTAACTCCATTGACCATTGACAGTTTCTAATGAGGAAAACGCCGGCGTTTAACGCCGTCCAACTCTGTTTATCGTAAATGATATTCGACCAACCGTGAACGACGAGATTGTGATGACGGTAACGGTGAAGCGGCGGCGTGAACTCCATGTCGGTGAAAATAGCGTCGGAATCAACCCACCAAATCCACTCCGCCTCGGGATGAGCAAGCATCGCCGCCTTCACCACCGGAAGTTTCGCCCAATACGAGTTCATCTTCGGGTGAAGCAAAGCGTTGCTGTAGAAGATGTCGTGGCCATGGATTCGAGAGTAGTCGACCTTGTTTTTGAAGCACCGGAGCAAAAGATGGTCTCCGATTGGGTTTTTACACGGTGTTGATTGAGAACCGGTTACCATCAAGATCCGGTTTTCAGAACCGGGTTTGAATGTCGGGTGAGATTCGAGCCATTGTTTACGTTTCTCGTCCCATCCTGTGATTGGTTTCTCGATCGAGTAGCTAAGATCCGGATCGTCGTAAAAACCGGAATCGGGCGGGTCGAATTGCATGTCTAAACCGGAGCATTTAGTTGGTTCGGTGTCTCGTCGTAAACCGGATTGGGTGAAATAGGAGGAAGGTGAAAAAAATGAGAAGTAAGACCAGACGAGAATTAGAGACATGAAAGCTCCGGCGAAGAACATAACTCCGTCTGACAAACAGATGGCGGTTCTGGTCTTTCTTCCCATTGATGATTAATGGAAAATGCAAATAATCTCAATTTGTTTATAAACACAAAAATAAAATGATGAGAAATCTCACTAAAACTCTAATAAAACAGTTGGCTGGTGAAGTACAGATACGACTCTTTCGATTAAGGGTTTATTAGCTTAAATGTGAAGTGAACTGGTCAGCTAAATGTATGGTAAGAAAAAGGGAAATTCGGATTATTTAACATAAAATTGGTTAATTTCTGTTTTCAGTGTAAATTGATGCTGGCACTGACGATGCAGAGTTTGACTTCGAAGTAATGTTACGAATGGATTGCATTGGACCATTTCAGCATATTTACTGTGTAAAATAAAATTTTAAAGAAACCTTTGAAGTAGATTCTTTCAGTTTTAGGCTATTATTAACAGATACTTTCATTTATGATATTATATTCTTTTATTCGTAAACTGGGTTATATCATAATTTTAGGCTATTGGAAACTAGATGCTTTGACCAAAAAAAAATGTCTTCATGCATAGGCCACTTTTTTTTACTATACAATGCAGTTTCTACAATAAAAAGTTAATCTCTAATTCTCTATTTATAGCTAGAAATCTAACTAATGATTTCCAATTTTCCTCGTAAATCTGTGCCATAAAATTCAAAATACAGTGAAGGGATATGAGGTCATTTAAGGAGATTATTAAGTAATTATTTTTTTTTTATTATGAAACTTTTTTTTAAGTTCTTGTAAGAGTCACTTTCTTAACGAATTTATAGAGTTATGATTTGGGCTTACGTGCCACTGTATGATTAGGAACTTATAGAACGTGTGATTTCCACTTTCCATCCTCACTCGAGGAACCGAAGATTCCCACAGTTCCAGGCTTCAGTATTTCAGGCCCATATTAGTTTTATTGTTTTTTTCAAATTTGTGACCCAATCTCTATTGTTTTTACATCAAGCAAAGTTCATCCCAGTTTTTAAAGTTGAATAGAATATGTAGTTATCATTTATTGATTTGTTTGTGTTTATTTGTATGAGTTCGCCTCAGTTCGGAGTGTATTTTTACGAAAAAAATACTAATAATCCACACTAGATATATAGCCCGAAAAAAAAAAAAAAACACTACATATATGTGAGGTCAAGTGTTCAAACAAAGCATAGCTGAGAAGAGAAAGATGCAAGCAATTGCAAATATAATGCATTAGGAACAAAAACAAGTATCAGGACTTTTAAAAGGATCACCAACCAGAAATAAACTATCTTTCTAGCAATTTTCTTTTGAAAAATAACTCAAACAAACAATCATAATCAAATATCTCAATTTCATCTTCAATCTAACTTATCATCCAAGAAACTTTAAAAAAAAATCGACATATCAATGGAAACAAACACATTTATAAATGGAAAGAAACATCAATACCATAACCTTAAGGTTATTTGTTTCTTAGGAATCAAGGAATCAAAATTTAGCTTATACTCGCAAAATCCAATCATATATTTATCCCAATTTTGTTCACAGATTTAAGGAATATATATTAATATATATCATTGTCATAGAGAAGCTGAGTTATAATCAGCATCAACCTTGTTCCGTGACGGACCCAATTCATAAATTACACAATGCAAAACTATGTAAAGAAAGATCAGCACTAATGCCCCCATAATCGAAGAACACAATATTTCATGTAACCGAGGAAAGATAAGTGAAAGCAACGTCATATGCATTCTGTTTTTTTTTAAACAGTATTCATCATATTGAAAAACAAGGTGAGAATACTAGGTACCATGTGTTGATTCATCATACCGTAACAAAAAAAATATCGAAGAATATATATGATTTGGAGACCCTAAGCACAACATCACACCACTCAACCTTCCCACGTATCTCCTTTTCTTTGTGCCTTTTGAGAGAAATCTCAGCACACCAAATTGTCTTCTCCTCAACCTCAACCTCATCACTCTCATCTTTATCCCACAAAAATGCAATCTTTCGACCACAACCCACCAATCTAACACGATCACAATCCTTGGGTAGCTTATGCATGTTTTTTTCCAAACCCTTCACAACTCTCCACGATCCTCCCTCAAAATCGTACCATTCGAGCTTCTTTTCATACCATCTATAACCGTACAACACGTTATCTACCACGCAAGAAGGATCGAGAATCCAACTATGACGCATCTCCATTGTTTCAACCACGTCCCATCTATGTTCTTTTGGGTTGTAAACCACACACTTATCCCCAAATAGGTAAAGCTTTCCATTGATTGCTATGCTTTTGTATATAGACATCCGTGTCTCCGCATCAGGGCTTGGCACATGTTCCCATTTATGGGTTCTGGTATCGAAACACTCGATCCAGTTTGTGGTATGATCGATACTTTCTTCTTCTTGAAAGACATATATCTTCTCATCAAGAACACTCATATGAGTAAGCTTTCGGGCCACCTGCATGCTTGGTGCTTCGAGCCATGTGTGAGACCGACAATCCAGGCGAATAACTCTAGACGAGGGCAGATCATTCTCGTATCCGCCAATATGGTATATATTATAACCAACTGCAACTAAACCCCGCAAACCCACAGAACTAGGAGTTCGAGTTTGGGACTGAGACCAAAATATTTTCACTCTTCGACTTCTTTCCTTTATTCCGAAAGCGATTCATTATGGTTCTATATGGTGCAAAGCATGAAGTCAACCATCTAGGGTTAGGGTTAGAATCAATGAGTTGAGTCGGTCTCCGACAGAGAGTGAACCATCTACGATAAGGTGCGTTATAGGACCATAAATACACATAAAGACAACTTTCGGTGCAGCCTAAAACCGTACGAATATTGTAGTGTTCAACCAAAGCAAGAAGAGAACGGAATCTTTTGCAAACCAACGAAAGAGTCCGATAATACAACCTTGACACGCGGGCTAAACAGTTTAAAAGCAAGTCATCAGGCAGCATCAGAAAGTTCATCGTTGGCTGTGGAGGCCAATTTGTTGTGTATATTAGGTTAGAGAGGATTATTTGGATTTTGTTTGTTCATTTATATAGGATTAGTAATATTTAAATTCATCGTTGGGAAAAATAAAATATATTTGGTTTACAGATAGACTTTACACAATCCAACTTTTTCGCCAAGCTAAAAGAAAAAAAAAAAGATTTCCATCAAATTATTAATTCTTTCATTTTCAACATCCTTCAATGTCTCTCCACTTGAGATACACAAGCCCGGCTCTATAGTGTGTGAAGGCACCAGCAACCACAAGAACATGAAACAACTGATGGCTATGTCCAGCTATATCGAACTTACCAGGCATCCATCTCTCTGGAATCCTAGTCGCATAAACCAAAGCTCCTAACCCGTAAAGCAAACCCATCAATATCTCATAACCTGTCGTGTGAAGTGCTTCAGGCTGATCCCAAAAGATGATCAGCTTGTGTAGGATAGGGGCTGCACCAGAGAACCCCATTCCAAAAAACAGAGAGGCCCTCACAACACGAAACTCAGGGCTTTGGAAAACCGGTAGGAGGGAGACAAGCACGGTGGCGATTCCTAAGATTGTTATGAATCCTAAGTAGAGGTTGCAGAAGAAAGGATCACACATGAAAGAGTAGTAGACCGGAGGGTAGAAGGAAGTAGCGATCAGAGCTGCGATTCCAGCGTAGTCAAGCCTGAGCATTATGTAAGAGACTCGCTCTGAGTGACACGAGAGAAGGTGGCAGGTGCTGCTTGCTAATAGACAGAACATTGCCCCGCCTAGAAATGCATAGAACGGCCATCGAGTAATTGGCCTGAAGATTAAAGGAGCTATCATGTTTGCAAGATCTTCCCTCACTGAATGCTGCAATACAATTACACACCAAAGATAAAAGATATGAGCTTGGCGAGATCTCGAAACACAAATGTGCAGAAACAGCAAGAAACATTTCGTGTGTTTTGTTTATTCTCACCAGAACACACATGTCGGTGTAGTTGCCATGAGAGAATCTTTCAGGCAAACAGTTATAAAGAAGTTCCATAACATGCCAACTAGATGGACTAGAAGGAAGACGAGACATGAGCTCAGAGTGAAGCTTGTGAAGATCAGTTTTCCTCAAGACATCAGGTAAACGGTGTTGAAGCGAGTGAAGATCAACAACCCCAGGTACTTTCATGGCTGTGTATATAGTAAGCGCTAGAAAGAGGAAAAACCCAATCAAGTGCCTGCAGATTCCCCAAGCACATACACACACATTCAAGAATCTCTTAAAAGAAGAGATCACAACCAAATCAAGAAAAGGTTGATCAGAATACTTACGTCCAAACATTCAAAGTCTCGTTGTGGATGGTAAAGATGCTGAGAAGGATTTGTTTGATTGGCCATTCGGATCTGTAATGACCAATGATGTACTCATTGTCTCTCAAGTAAGCAGGCAAAGCGTGAAACTCCACCAGCTGATACTTGACTTTCCGCCACAACCTCTTCCCTTTCACGTTTGGTTGCTTCTTCTCACTTGTTTCAGATGGAAGAGACTTGGGTTGTAAATGTTCCTTGATCTCTGCCTCACCACCCATTTTTCTCTACCAAAACCAACCAAACAGATCTAAATCTACCTCAAAGATGAAACCTTTACGGAAACCAAAGTCTCAACATTTATGCTTAAATCTTGAAAAAGAGACAATTCTCCCAAGAACTTGGAGCAAGAGAGATAGAGTTCATGTCAAGATTCAGCTAATCCATTACCGAAGCTTAAATCTACAAAGAGGTTTAAGAAAAGTTACCTGAAATTTCTACAAGGAAAATCAGAAAAAAATGATACGAATCCCACAAAGGTTTCTCCTTTCCGATCTCAAACCCTCCTGAGTAAGTACTTTAACAATGAGAGATAACAACAAATATTCAGAAATGTTTTCATAGAGTTTAAGAAATTTGACGACAAACCTTACCTCAATTTCAATGGCGACGAGAAAAATCTCTCAAAATCTTTAAAAATCTTATTATTAATAATCACCACGAGCAAGAGAGAGAGAGAGAATGAAAGTCAAATGAAAATAGATCTTGAGGCTTCGTTTCTTTCTCCAAAAAACAGAGAGAGAGAGAGAGAGAGAGAGAGTTTTCTGTTTTCTGGTATGGAGAATAGAAAATAGAAAATAGAAAATAGAAAACGAGAAAGAAACTAGTAAATGAAAATTAGAAGACGACGCTCACAACAAAGATATGTTGGTTTTTGATATTTTTACATATTTTTATTTATATCTTTTTCAAATCAGGACCACAAGTTTTTTTGTTTGCATATTTCTGTGGGACCCCCTTTATTTTCCTCTTTGTTTTCGTTTGGGCGATGAATTTAACTTCGACGCCATTTTATAGCGTTTTGTAGTACGAGGAATATGGATATCATATTTCGATTAGTATACTTCTTAATTAACTCTGGTGTGTAAACTATAGAGAGAAGAAACAACTAAGAATCATTAGATGAAAATCAATGCAACAGGCATTGCCTCAAGTAGGAAGCTGGGCTCCATGGATTATTATCATTGATGATTGTCAAACTTAATTTTGTGAAAAGAAACCTACTTACTTTGCTAAGTGCTAATTGCACGTTTACTGCAGTTGATTTGGAACATCTAGTCACCATCATTTTACCAGAAAGGTTTTACGTGTATATTATCGCTTTTGATTTGATTGGTTTTACAATTTTAGCAGTTGTTCTATACTTTAAATTCTCGCACCGAGTTGACTGTTTCAGTTGTAGCTCATGTCTGGATTTAGTTTTCAGACAGTATGTATGTCATGTCTATAAGTACGAATATTCTGAAGTTATAGTTTAGCTTTCGGAATATTCTGATAATCAATCCCCATGATGAACGTTTGGAGTCTGTATTAGCTCTTCACTACATGAAAATGCATTCTATGGAAAAATATTGACAGTAATAATAATTTCATCGCAACATAAATAGTGAATGTGTCTTGCATAAATGAAAAACCTAACAGGTCGCAATCACCATAATGGAAATATCAACTGCGGAGGAGCATCTTTAGGTTTCTTGTGGGAATATTATCTTTTTACTTGATTCGGATAACCGAGAGATATTCGTTTTTTTTTATCTATGGCTTGTTAGTTTCCACCTTTTTGTTTTATGTCGGTACGTAACCACAACTTTATAAAAAAAAACATCGTGGCGATTGTAATTTGACACTCTTTAGTCTTTATCAACATTATCACTTTATATAAAAGTTATTTCATTTTTGGCGTAAAGATATATAAGCAACAATTTAAAAGAAACTCGAGATCTAATTTGAAATTTGTACTCTTTGGTAACCCGGTATTTAGAGAACATATATTTAAAATTCAATTGAATGTTGTCCCTTATCTTTATTGATCGAGGTCGGTAGTCCATAAAAGATACTTTGAGGAGGTTTCTGCAATTTGTTATTTTATTAACATTCCTTAAAAGCCCATTTTGTTGACGCTTTTAATAATTGTTGGCCGATGTGATATATAAAAGCCCAATTTGGTGACGCTTTAAAGGATTTTAGGCCGCTATGATATACCAAAACGTTTCCTTAAAAGCCCACTTTGGTGATTCTGCGAATTCTGATCTGCTATGAACAGAGAGTGAAAGCCCACTGCACAACCAAAGTACCAAACCCAACCCAACCCAACCCAACCCACCTTCTAAACAATTTTGTAGTCCATTTGACTCAGATGGTTAGACCAACTTTCCTTCTCTATTTGTTATTGACCGAAAACGGAACAGCATTGACTCCACGTGGGGACACCTTAAACTCTCACGACCAGACATTCAAAGAAGTTTGGCAAAGAACCAGACATTCAAAAAAGAAGCAGCAGCTGCAGAAAAAGGAAAAAAGACGAGAAATAATTATTTACAATAAATAAAAAAAACCCTACTGACGGTAGGTCCCACTCCGGCAACTACCGCCGCCGTTTCCTGCCGGTTTAATACATTATTTTTGGAATTTAGTTGAATTCTCCTGACGAAAGTGTAAAGAAGATGGAGCGAGGAGCTTTGTTGGGTTCTGCTTCTTCTTCAAACTGCTATGTTCCTTTCCAATTTCGCCAAACGAGAAAGGAATCTTTGTCATTCTTCAGGCCGAAGAATCAGCTTAACCCTCCTAGTAAACTCCGGTTTAGCTGTCCATGGTTTAAACCGGTTGGTTCTGTGTTATCTCTGGCGGCCAAATGCAATATGTACGAGTACGCGGCGTCTGCAGTCGCTGATTTGGAGGCTGAGCATCCAGTGGACGACAAAGAGTTTGTTCGTTGGTTTCGTGAAGCTTGGCCTTATCTTTGGGCCCACCGTGGCTGCACATTCGTCGTTGTTATCTCCGGCGAGATCATTTCCGGCCCTTACTGTGATCCCATTTTGAAGGTATCTCTTTGATTTTATGTTGAAGAAGCACACAAGGTGTTCGATTGTTTGTCTCAGTTAAGTTTTCTTTACAATGTGCTTACAGAAGGTTATAAGTTATTTGGTTTGTGTGCAGGACATAGCGTTTCTTCATCATCTGGGAATAAGATTTGTGCTAGTCCCTGGAACTCAAGAGCAAATCGATGAGCTTTTGTCTGAGAGAGGTCAGACATAGATTAACCTTGCGTCTAGTTTTGTCACCATGTTCGAAGCCTAAAAGTGTGAGTTGCAGGACGCGAGGCTACATATGTGGGACGTTACAGAGTGACGGATGCAGCATCTTTGCAGGCTGCCAAGGAAGCTGCAGGAGCAATATCAGTGATGCTTGAAGCCAAACTATCTCCTGGACCTTCCATTTGCAATATCCGTAGGCATGGTGATAGTAGTCGTTTACATGATATAGGTGTCAGGGTTGATACTGGTAACTTCTTTGCAGCAAAAGTGAGGCTCTTTTTTCGATTTTTCATATGACCTTGAGTTTCACCATTCTTAATGCCTGACGGATTATCTGGGCACTTGTTGTGGCAGAGAAGGGGTGTTGTTGATGGTGTTGATTTTGGAGCTACGGGCGAAGTGAAGAAGATAGATGTGGATCGGATTTGTGAGAGGCTTGATGGTGGTTCTGTAGTCTTGCTGAGGAATTTGGGCCACTCGAGCTCCGGAGAAGTCTTGAATTGCAAGTATGCTCACTCTACTTCCGAGATATGTTTCCATTAACCTTAGAAAGATCGAATTTTTCTCACTCTAAAAGATTGATGACACACCTTTACTTCTGCAGTACCTATGAGGTTGCTACAGCTTGTGCATTAGCTATAGGGGCAGATAAGCTTATTTGCATAATGGACGGTCCAATTCTTGATGAGAGTGGGCATCTTATTCGTTTTTTGACACTTCAAGAAGCAGATATGTTGGTGAGAAAACGGGCGCAACAAAGCGACATTGCTGCTAATTATGTAAAAGCTGTTGGAGATGGAAGTATCGCTTACCACGAACCACCTCCCAACAACAATAACGGTAAGGTTACTTCTCCTCATAACGGGAGACCAGCATTTTGGGGAAACGGAAACCACACTCCAATCTTTCAAAACGGTGTTGGATTCGACAACGGAAATGGGTTGTGGTCTGGTGAACAAGGTTTTGCTATCGGTGGTGAGGAAAGACTAAGCCGTTTAAACGGTTATCTTTCTGAACTGGCTGCTGCTGCGTTCGTCTGCAGAGTGAGTTTTTAATGAAACATTGGTCTTTGATTATTATTGGCAACCATTTTAACTGAAACCGTTTGTTTTGCTACCCTTGAAAGGGTGGAGTCAAAAGAGTTCACTTGTTGGATGGTACTACAAGTGGAGTTCTATTGCTGGAGCTGTTCAAAAGAGATGGAATGGGGACTATGGTTGCTAGGTATACGCATTTTGCTTTTGGTTTACATTCGTGTATCAGCCCGGTTATTACAGTGCTGTAATGAGTGTTATGCGCATTGTCAACAGTGATGTTTACGAAGGAACCCGAGATGCCAAAGTGGATGATCTTGCAGGAATTAGACATATCATCAAACCCTTGGAGGAATCTGGGATTTTGGTTCGCAGAACCGACGAGGAGGTAAAAACACTAACCTATCTCCCGCTAATCTCATTGTTTTTATCATTCTGTCGTTAAGGATTTGATCTTTTGAATGCAGTTACTACGAGCTTTGGAATCGTTCGTGGTAGTGGAAAGAGAAGGTCAGATCATCGCTTGTGCGGCTCTGTTTCCATTCTTTAAAGACAAATGCGGAGAAGTTGCAGCGATCGCTGTCGCATCAGATTGTCGTGGACAAGGCCAAGGAGATAAATTGCTAGGTAAAATATAAACTAAACTCAGGACCTCGTTCGTGTCAAATTATCAATAAAAACATCAAACTGAAAACACAAATCTGCTGTCTCTGCAGATTACATAGAGAAGAAAGCTTCGTCTCTCGGGCTAGAGAGACTGTTTCTGCTGACAACTCGAACAGCAGATTGGTTCGTGAGACGCGGGTTTCAAGAATGCTCAATCGAAGTAATACCAGAGACGAGAAGACAAAGAATCAACCTTTCTAGAAAATCTAAGTATTACATGAAGAAGTTACTACCCGACAGGAGTGGCATTTCAGTTCTGAGAATGTAATAGTATCATCATCAAGACCAAAAGAACAACATTGTATCCATCACAACAAAACAAAAAAACAACATTTTCAGATTCATAATTATTCGAATTTATAATAATAATTATTTCCCTTTCATTCCAAAGCAACAGAAGCACCTACCGATTTGAGTTTCTCAATAATCTTATCAGCTTCTTCTTTAGTGAGACCAGTCTTGACAACAACAGGAGCTTTCTCAACAAGATCTTTCGCTTCTTTCAAACCAAGCGACGTGATCACTCTGATCTCTTTAATCACTTTAATCTTCGAAGCAGCTTCGAACTTCTCAAGCTTCACATCGAACGCTGTCTTCTCCGCCGTTTTCGTCTCCGCTGAACCAGACGCGTCGCCGAGATCTCCTCCGGTAACAGATACGGCGGAACCGTAACGGTTGAGACCTAGTTTATGGCTGAAGAGGATTGAGTAATCGTAAAGCTCGATCCTGTTCAGTTTCAGCAATTCGTCGGCGATTCGCTCCAGCTTCTTCGTCCTAGCTTCCGGAGAAGAAGAAGAAGCCACGACGCATAATGAGCGAGTACTGGAGATTACAGGTGTCGTACGCTGGAGGAATCCGATGGATCTAGAGAATAATCCGGAGATCGGAGCTCGCATTTTCGCCGGTGAGGGAGGTTTTTGCTTAGGGTTTTCTCCGTCACGTCTAATTTCATTTCACTTTGCCGTTAACACGAGAAAAGAAATCGTATGGGCTTTCTTTTGGCCCATTTAATAAGGCCCATAGATAACAAGACTACCATCAAGTGAATACAAAAGGGGGACCGCAGTACCAACCCAGTGACCATAAACAGAACCAAAGCTGAATCACAAAGTATATATATTTATTTATTTATCTACAAAGGAAAGAAGAAAAATCGTAGAAACTTCAAAAGTTTGTCGATCTTTTGCGACATATCATGTTTTTTTTTGTTTGTGGACCAAAAGACTGCTTTAGCTAATGAATTCATATTTTTTTCCTGTTTGAACTCGACGTTAAACTGACAAACTAATAGAAAATTCGTGTTTTAAATTTTTAATAATCATGTTTTTTGAAGAAATTAGCAGTATCATCCTGATTCATAGAAAAGGACCCTCGATTTGAATGCTTGTATATGTAAGGGACAATGAGGTAACTAATATTCATCTAATCGTCTTATTCTTTTTAAGTTTTGATTTAGTTTGGAGAATGTATTAATATTGCTTACGCAACCTTTATGTTATTGTTACGTCAAAATATCTTGTAGCTATTCGTTCAGAATATAAAAATATCTTACAGCTACACTTTAACCCCAAAAAATTACATATTGTCTGATGATATAATTGCTCATAACTAACAAGAAATTACGGTTGTTTCAATATGATTCCTCATGCATAACGCATTGCACTATTTAGTTATGACATACGAGAATGTGATGAAAAAAACCACTAAAATGGTTGAAGAAACATGCCATTTTTTTCATTTTTTTTCAACAGAAACATGCCATAAAATGGTCAGTAAAATCGTTTTTTCACAAAAAAATAATAAGCTACTTCTTTTTATCACTTAACGAAAAATCATCTCTCTTAGTACAAATGTGTTATTTCCTTTAGACAAAAAAAAAAGTGTTATTTCCTTTGTTTTCTATACAAAACTAGGTTTCTACTCTTTTAAAAATTTTCGACTATCAGTGACTCGTAATACATTAAGAAAGGTGAAATAGGTTTCAAATGAACAAAAAAAAACTAAGCTGTGCATCATGGGATTAATAAAGATATTCCCTATGAATTTAGGCATTTTCTAGTTAAATGTGTGTAATGGTCAAGTCGTGGTGCAAAGGGACCCAACAAGGTTTTGATTCTAGTTAAAGCAAAAACGGACCAACCAATAGATTTTTATTGAATTAATTTGCTTTTTACATGACTTTATAAACAAGGAAAACAGACCAAAAGAAGCTAGATTTTAAAAAAGGGATTAGCTTAAAAAGCGAAGCTAAAAGATCGTACCAGTATTAACATGGGGGAGGCAAAAGCCTCATCAAAAGATGCAGGGAGAGAGAGTTGTAGTGAAACCAGCCACATATCTCAAAAGCAGTTCCCACTACTTTTTCCTATTTTCATTTTTTTCTCAAATTCAAAAAGCTATATTTGTAAATGGTGGTATCAATGGATTAACTATTTATTTCAATTATTTACTTTTTATGGGCTGTTTTCTAAATAAAAACATGATGGGTAAGGGGGGCCATGAACATTCTTAGGTATATGCATGTGTAATCCATTGAAGACATATTATATGTATACATATATTTATGTGAATCAAATAAAAGACTGGTCCCTTTATCTCTTTTATAAAGCAAAAGGCGAAAGATGCATTATTAAAAAGCCAATATAATAAATGGTCTACACTTGACAAGAACGACAAATGAATAAGCTATCATTTTGTGAGTAGTTAATCGTCGTGTATGAAACGTTGATTTTTTTCTTTTGTTCAATACATACCACGCATCAGAATGCGAACTGTAACCATTTATAAATTACAATACTGTGGTGTTGTCTAAACGTAAAATTACTTGCATTGCTTGTAATTATATATATTAGCCGCTTGCCACGATCGAGTATTATATAAATTAGTGATTGTTTCAAATTAGAAACCATCGAAATTCCAATGTGTTCTAAGTTCGTTTATGTTTTATAAATGATCAAAATATGCTAATACATCATCAGAAGCGTGCAGGGCGTAGCTGCATTCACGAGATTCCACCGAAGAGATTCCTTAACCAAAGTAGCTGTCCTAAGATTCGATATATATCCAAGTACCAAAACGAAGTGAATTGCCAACCACCGCTCTTTAATCAACAAAGCTTTCATGTCTTTAGAAACATGGAATAATTATACACCACGGTTCTTTATATCGTAACTTTGGTTAAATTGAAGTGCTGCTCTTCGTCTTATTCGTTCATGCCCACACAATGATGAATTTCAGTCAACTGAATCATTCAATGTAACAGTAACAAACTCATATCAAATGCTCACATATTTAAAAAAAAAAAATCATGATGTACTTTAGAGCTTGTCGTGTGAGAAAAATAATAACTTCATTATAAAGGAACATAAAAATTTTATATTCTTTCGCATAAACCAAACTAATCACAAAATTTAACTCAAAAGGAGAAAGCCAAAAAATTATATAAAAAAACAAAATAAAAATCAGGAATTTATGAACCTTGACACCTTCCTCTCTCTCAATGACCATAATTTAATTAGTCCTATTCCAAAAGCAAATTTCAATTTATGAACGCATAATCATCATTAGTAAACTCTGAATCTCAAAACTAATGATGCACTAGCCCAAACCATCATCAACCATCACCACACGTGCGAAACCATCTCAACCAACAAGCGCGCGTGCAAATATATCAAATAAAAAAAAAACAAACCCTTTCATGTTGGCCGCCACGCACTAGCCCAGACCACCGGTTGATCTCTCCAACAAAGGAATATTCCGGCAGCATCAGAGCACTGTACCATCGACCAGACTCCCTCTTTATATCTCCTCAACAAAGCTCTGACGTCATCCGCCACTTCATCACTATACCCCACTGCCCCAAACCCTCCGTTCCTCATCCTCCTCGACCACTTCCTCGCCGTCTCTCTCCTCTCCGTCGAACCCGACGGCTCACAAGCCACCAAGTCAACGATCGCACGTCCCGCCACACGTTCAAGCATCAGCCTCTCGTTGCTCGTCCTTGGAAAACTTTCTTCCAAGGACTCGAAGCAAACCCTAAACCAACGCAAACATTCACCAAACGATCTCAAGAACTCATCATCAAAGCCTTCTTCTTCTCCGACAAGATCAGCTTCTTCTTCGACAACGGTCACAATCCTTGGCCTTAAACGTCGAAAATTCGATATCACAGCGTCTCTAGGGTTTCCACGAGGCGCGATCCCATGCATCGCTCCTACGCAGTTGATGGCCAAGACCTCGTCTGATTTAACGTCGAGCTCGTTGAGATCAAACTCGGATAAATCTCCAACGTGATGAATAATGTTGAATTTAAAAGGAACTCCCATGAGCCTAGCGAACTTCTCCATTCGATTTCCGATCTCTTTCATCATCCGATGCGAGGCCGTTTGATCGTTAACGTATTTATTAGCAACCACAACTGTGGTTAGCCTTAGGTGTGGCGTGTCGTCTGACCTGGTGGCTAGAGCTTCTAGAAGAGTTGGCCATTGAGTGCAAAACGTCGAGCTTATGTCAACGATGTGGATCTTTGCCTCTCCGTCTACTGCTTCCAATATCGCTCCATTTGCCGCCACATGTCCAAACGTGGCCCACGGGCTAACTTCTTGGAACTTGAGGACGGTTTTGCGCGTCGACTCGAAGGAGCATGTCTTCTCGGTGGCAGCAGCGGTTACCATAGTTCGGTAGCATCGTTCGCCTGAGCCGGTCATGCGGTTGAAGAGAGCTTGGAGGAAGTAAGAAGCGAGTTTCTGCTCGGTGTCTCCGTATGGTGAAGATAGCTCGTTGAGCGTCCAGAGTATTTGTTGCGCACGTACGGTGTCCTTGTCGGAGAAGGCACGTGCGGCTTCGAGGAGAATCGAGTCTGCCCACTTTGCATTGGATGAGAAGTCGAAGGAAGGAGGAGTTTGAGGGATGGAGAAAGCGGAAGGG
>KE154548.1:118931-129582 GCA_000411075.1 Sisymbrium irio | reverse complement strand
AAAAAAAAAAAAAAAAAAAAAAACCTGTAGGTCTCCCATCAATCACATAAAAGTAAAAAAGGACTTTCGGTAATCAGTTTCGTACAATATATATTGGAACGATGTAGAACAAATGATGTAGAAAAGATCACAAATTATTTAGATCAACTCAATCAACCTAACTCAAAATAATAATTTTGACATGACTATTCCCACTAAAAATGTATACAAGTGACACCAGGTAAAGTTTTTCCACACGAATTTATACAATAAACACAAAAAGTATATGAGCTTCATTACTAATAACATGTGATATCTTAAATTTACACAACGCTTGTAGATCGGTACAAATATGATGTATATACACATAGACGACAAAAAAACATATAGACGACCTGTTTCAAAACTTTCTTGCTGAACAAATCTATATTGGTCAGTGGATTTCGTAAATTTGATGTCATAATTCTAATATCGGTTAAAATTTTCGAAATAACTGATTTTCATGACAATCATGATCAAAAGCTCTTTCAACATGACCGAATGTTTAGCTAGTTGAGTTGGTTTCTCTCTAGTAGGCAAACTAGAGCAGATATGTACCACCAGAGCCCATATTTTGTAAGGCCTTAAAGCCTAGTAAACAATCAGACCGTGTAAGTAAGAAGATCTCAATAACAAATAAACGACACCGTCGGTTTCAAAATCCGCTCGCAAAGAGAAACTTTAATTTCAATTTAAACAGTCAGAGAGGAGGAAAATGAAGTTCAATCCAACTATCCAAGAGGTAGGAGATGGGTGATTCACATCACGTGGAAGGGATCACGAAAGAGAAATTTAACCGAACGACGGTGAATATTGGCGTGAATGCGTCCAAGGTCGTGATCGCTAAGTTGAAACTCGACAAAAATCGAAAATCGTTGCTTGAGAGGAAAGCAACAGGGACGTGAAGTTGATGGCTGAGGATGCTATGCAGAATGTTGATTAAAGAAAGCGCATATATATATAAGCTAGTTTGAGGTTTGTTTAAAAAAAAAAAAATTTATGGTTTTTAAATGATTTAATATCTGAACTGAACTATTTTGTTCGTTCATAAAATTTTATGGTTTTAAATTGTTTGATATCCGAATTGGTGGAGTTTGAGAATTTAGGTTTTTTAGATGTATATAGTATAATTCTCGAATTCTAGAAGTTGTGTAAAACTGAAGTTCAAACGCAAATGGAGACGATGACTCACAGGAAAACCAAAAATAAAAAATAAAAATGGAGACAGTGTGAGTCTTTCCACTGCTTGTTAGAGGAGGGAAGCGGAAGGGGTTTGGTTTCACTTGAGACTTTCAAAGACAACTGGATAATTCAATTATTATGGGCTCTATTCAAAAATAGTTATCATATTAATGGACCTCAAAACCCAACTTTGAAACTCGAAATGAAATGGTGGGTTTTTGATGTGAAACTAGGATCTTGATTTTGATTAATTGGGAATAATGTTTCTCTTTCATCACAATTTTTCCTGGCCCATTTATTGATAGCGCTGTTGAACCTTTCGTCTCATCTTAATTGTCCAAACGTTAAAGGAAAGACAAAAACACTCCCTAAATTTAAATGATCAAATCCTTATTACAATAAACAAATACAATCTCGTTATGTTTGTTTATGTACAGCCAGAAAAGAATGATTCATGCAAACTCAACTTGTAGTAGAAAGTAAACAAACACAAGAATGTTGTATCATAATACATATTGAAATTAGTAGAGATTAATTTATCATAGGCTTTAATTTCTAAAAAGTGTGTGAATAATGACCCACATCGGAATGCGAAGGCTTTAAATAATATATAAAAGTTTGGATTAATCAATTCATTACTAATTTATATTGAATTATAAATCTACTTCAGAAATTATTTTCTTGTACTTATATATAAATGAAAGGTGATGTACCCTTAACACTAAAGATTAAGTTTTTTGTTAAGGAAAAATATTAACTTTTTTCAAGTAGGACCACGTGAAAGACTTTTGATGTTTTTTAATCGTTTAAGTTTTGATGTTGATAATAATTTATGATTTTTGTTAATGATAATCTTTATAAAATTTGTAAGTATTTATGACTGAGTTTGATGTTTATTTGATAGCATGTGTTATTTAATTTATACCATGTAATCATTAAAACTAAATCGGATTAACCAACATTAAACTTCATTTATCCAGAAAGTAAAATATATATATTATATAGATGTTTTTATATCAAACTGAAAAGAACAAAAAGAAAAATTAACCAACGATGATATAATTATTCATTCTTGAACTTTTTTACAAATACCATCCAAATAATCAAATCAAAATCTAATTTTATTTTATTTTAGGCTTCGTTTTAAGAATGTGAATATATAAAATATTCAACAATGCTGGTAGATTTGTAAGGTTGCTAATTGGGTGACATTTGACGAGCATAAATGAATGTTATTACTTTCAAAGTGCACAAACTTTACACAATTTGTTTTTGTTAAATTGAAGGATTGCGATCACATGGTTTTAAAGAATCTAAATTTATCAAATCATTGGTTTTCAAATAGTCCAAACTTGTAATCTTAGGTCCCAAGATATCAATTACTTGAATTTTTATAAGAATTTTTTTTCCTCCTCAGCATTGTTTCGTCTAGATGTGATTCTTAGGTTTGTTTTTCATTCTATTTTTCATTCGTTAAAAACATTAAAACACATATAAAAGAACATGCAAACAAATTGAATTTTTTTTCTTCATTTTGTTTCAGGACCTTCCACATCAAAATATGTTTTAAGAGGAAGCCGAGGAACATTTTACTGATTTCAGGGAATACCGGCTTTACAGAAAACCTGGACAAGCTCAAAGCACATGGACATGTTTTGTTCGCCGTACTCAGGAAGATCAAGTATCAACCACATGCATCTGCTGATATTAGAGAGCGTATGGTCCTGTGTTGGAACGACTAGTTTGAGTTTCTGGACCATCTAGACAAAAAAACTCAGAAGATTGAGAAGGCAGCTCTTGTGAGGGAAGCTATGGAGAAAAAAAGAGCTTTGACTCGTGATAAACATCTGAGGAAGAAAGAGAACAAGAGGAGTAGAGCCGAAGAGAATGAGGTGAAAGAGGATGCGAAGAAGAAGAAAATAGCATAGTTTCTTCTCTCTTGTTTATTTCTGTTTCGAATTCGTTATGTTGATAATTTTTGTGTACCGTCTACAGCACTCGTTATTTGGTTAGGTTGTATCTTCTTTCCTCTCTCTTTTAAAATAGCTTAGCTTTTGCTCCTTGGACAGACAGTTAAGAAGTAAAAGTGTTTTAATATTGTCATTTTGATAAATTAGATGTTTTGTTCTAATATATCAGCGAATAATACGAGCTACTTATATAGATAAACCATTGTTTCAAACAAGAAAACGAAATGAATAATAAATAGCTGAAATTGAAACATAGACCGAAAGGAAAAGTAAGAGGAGCTTCGAGGGACTGATCACTTGAGTAACAATTTCACTCGTCTTTCGTGGAGGTGTGAGATTTTCGAGCCCTACGTCGAGACCCACGATTGGTAACATGTAAATGATTATGAAGATGACCAAAACCCGTCCGGCATTCTTTCCTCAAACGTTTGCTCTCTGGAAAATTTTTGAGCACTTCATCCTACAACATATGTTATATGCAACAATCGAAGTCAGTAAACCTAATTTCATGCTTTCTACAAAATGTATATGAAACATTTGAATAAAAAAACGTGAAACGAGAAGCATTACAGAAACACACACAACAAGTTAGACTTTTTCTTCAATGTTTTAGGGCCTTTTAGCAACAAAGCACCAAAGTCAGTAAACGAATTTGAATCTTTAAATTGTTACAATCGGATGGTGTATGCAAATTTTTCTGAGTTACAAATCTCTAAAAGAAGAAAAAACTTGCCTTAATCCGTTGGCGTCTGTCGGACTTGGTTGCTCGCCTACACGCATAAATATAAGCCTCCTGCTTGAAAATGAGTAAAAAAGGTTAAACAGGAAACAAATAGAAAAAATGTATTGATAGCAGAGGATGCTTAGCTTACTCGCTGCGCATGATTTCCACTTGAGAGATGGTTTGGTGAAATCACCGAGGCTTTTGCAATCACAAATGCACACTCTGCAGACAAACATTTTGGTAGTTTTCTCCCGTGGGATTGTTGAGCTTTGACTGCACTTGTGAAGTAATAAGCTTTCCCAGAGCCACTCTGCAGAAGTGACGAGGACTGACATTTTGGGAGGCCTATATGAATATGCCATAAAAAGGTTGTATTTCCTCTTTTGTTGATCCGCGGCAATATCATCTGAGGAGAGCCGGTTCAGATCATCGGATATGAACATTATTGTAGCCGGAGGACGATTATGTGATCTCCAGGTGGCCATATCTGAAAGCATGCGCGAGTATATGACTTCTGTTTCAGTAAAAGGAAAGCAGCGTTTCAGTAAGGGAGAGTTGAAATTTCGAGACAAGCAAATGGACTTACGAAGAATGGCATGTGCAAGAGCGACTCCAGTGGAAGAGAGCCCTCGCAGGAGGTTACCAGGGGCTTGATTGAGGTCGCCGTAAGCAGTGATGGAGACAGGACCAGAGTAGCCTAGTTCCTTGAACGCCGCTTCTAAACTGGGACGGACCCGACGAGCATCATAAGTTCATAACCCTCGGGAATGGGACAGTCTATCATGTCCCACCACACGGCTATTTGAGCAGTGGCGTATTCAGGCTTGGCCGCGTAGTTCTTTCCCCACTTGCTCGTTAGAGAGTCAAGTTCTTCATGCAAAGGGTTTAAAACCTCATTCACTGCATGTCTTTTATTCGAGATATGCTTTTTGAAACCCTCCGGGTTTTGGCAATGGAAGCAGCACGATTTGCAGTAAAACTCAGATAATTGATTGCTAGGGGCGCTGCTTTTGCTTTCTGGGGACTCAACAAGTAAGCTTTCCCAGGCCCACCTTGCTGAAGTGTGCAGCACGGAAAAACGTGAAGGCATAGATGGAGAAGCCAGAAAAAGGTTGTAATGCGTGTCTTGTTGTAGACGGGCCAGATCCCAAGCGAAGACATCCTCCACCTGATCGGATATGAGCATCATTGTAGCCGGAGGAGGATTATGAGCTCGCCACTCCAACATATCCGAATACATGAGTGAGCATATGGTTTCTGTTTCAGTTTTGATATTTAAACCAAACTAATCAATTCCAGTTTAAACCAACTAAACCAATTCCAGACAAGTAATTGGTGACTAACCGGGTTTGGTATGTGTAACAGAGACTCCGGTGGAAGACAGCCCTCGCAGTAGCTCACAAGGGGTTTGTTTTTGGTCGCCATAGCCAGCAATGAAGACAGGACCATAGTAGCCTAGCTTATTGAACGCCCTTTCTAAACTCGGACGGACCCTACGAGCATCATACCCCTCCGGAATCGGACACCCCTTCATGTCCCACCACACAGCTATTTTAGCCTTCCTGTTTTTATACTTCGCCCTATCGTTCTCTTCCCACCACCACATCCTCGCTCTCCACGACTTTACCTAAACAAAGTGCTTCTTTGATTTATATACACTTACACAAAACTATTGGGCCGCCTATAAAATTGTGGATTGGGCTGGACATTGTTTATCAACGACAAAGCTCTTGTCCGGCATTTAGCAGCTTGTGTGATAAGACTGGTACACTCACAAGTCACAACCAATCACATGACTGTCGTGAAGTCTTGCATATGCATGAATGTGCATGATGTAGCAAATAAAAGTTCCAGCTTGCAATCAGAAAGCCCTGAATCTGCTCTGCGTGCCTCACACGAAAGGAGCTTCTGAGGTGGTTTTGGCTGCTTGCGACAAAGTTGTAAACTCGAGCGGTGAGGTTGTTCCGCTTGATGAATCAACCAAGTATCTGAATGTTACAATCAACGAGTTTGCTAATGAAGCTCTTCGCACTCTTTGTCTTGCTTATATGGATCTTGAAAACGGGTTTTCGCCGGATGAAGCAATCCCTGCTTCAGGATTTACTTGCGTAGGGGTTGTTGGTATCAAAGATCATATTCGTCCTGCAGTCAAAGAATCTGTTGAACTTTGTTGCCGTGCTGGAATCACTATGAGAATGGTTACAGGAGATAACATTAACACTGCAAAGGCTATTGCTAGAGAATGTGGGATTTTAGCTGATGATGGTATAGCAATCGAAGGTCCAGTGTTCAGAGAGAAAAGTAAAGAAGAGTTACTTGAACTGATTCCAAAGATTCAGGTACTTGTTGTCTCTTGTATTAAAAATTTTGGTTTTTTTATATATATTGTTAACATATTACAAAAAGTTTCCTTCTTATACAGGTAATGGCTCGTTCTTCGCCCATGGATAAACATACACTTGTAAAACAATTGAGGACAACATTCGATGAAGTTGTTGCTGTAACTGAAGATGGAACAAATGATGTTTAATGACTTTGGACTGAAATTTTCAGGTGTTTAATGAGATAAGCTCACGGGAGATGGAAGAGATGGACGTTTTCAAGGGAATACTGGATAATTACGTCTTTGTGGTTGTGATCATAATCATTGAGTTTTTGGGCACATTTGCAAGCACTACACTTCTCACATTAGTTCAATGGATCTTCAGTATCTTCATAGGTTTCTTGGGTATGCCAATGGTTCCCGTCTGGTCGATCCATCAAATTTGGTGCCTAAAAACTGCTCTTTGAATAAAGCTCTTTTATCTCTTAGAAACAGTTTCTTCAAATTTTAGAATAGATATTTCTTTTGGCCAAGTTTTTGAAAATGTGATATGACTCTATATTAAGGACAAACATCTGATTTCTCCATTTTTGTAAAGCTCTCTGGTTTTTTGAAATGACTCTTCTTTGTTTTTGTAAGAATCTAATTTGAGTATTTCCTATTGAACAAGAGATGCAACAACAACAACAAAAATACTGAAAAGGACACTGAAGAAAAAACAGAGGATGCGAAAGGTTAAAACAAGAATAAATGATTTTTAGGTACCAAAATTGTTAGCTAGCCAGACTGTAATTTGTTACTAAGAAAATCTCTCAATGAAGTCATCATGTGGCTTTTTGTGGAGCCTCTTCTCCTGACATTATCGCATCGTTCAAAACTGATTCCAAATGAAAATTTAAAAGCCTGTCTATATCAAAAATTATAATAAATAAGAGATACTGTTCTTTTTTTAAAAAATCATTTTTAATGTGAACAATCTTTTACATAAATGAAGTAAAACGATTCTATACAAGAAAAGATGAGTATTCTAGAGTCATTTCATTTGCCTTAAATTATATATAGGTAGTCCTAGCTATAAGCGAGAGCATCATACCGGTAGAACATTCTTATAATCAATTATTTATATTCGTGTTCTTGTGATGTATTTCATATTGATTATTGAGAATAGACTATATAGAACAAACGACTAATATCTAGACTCAAATATTAGTTAGTCATGTGATCTTCAAATCTTTAGTAGTCCGTTGAGTTTTATCTATCTCCGAACCAATGTGAGATTTGCAACTAAATTGTGTTACCCGTGAATCTCACACGTCTACCAAAACCCAACAGAAACAAAATGGTTTAACCCAATGATAATAAGAAGAAGAGAAAATAGCAATTGGGACCTACAAATATTCAATGAACGTGAGCAAACAATTTTTTCAGTAGCATTTACTGGCTTGGTGAAAAGAAGCTTGACTCTTTATGCTTCTTGATTTGTTGCAGATCGCTTAGAGCAACAGCATTGGTATTAAACCACACACACATTTTCTACATACTGTCAGTACATCTTGGCTTCTTAATTTGTAAGATTTTTTTAAAATATTAATGATTACTGAAATGTTTTCAATTGGTTTATAAATAATGTTGGAATCAAAGCTTTTTAATAAGTGAAACCAAACTTTGGATCTCTAGTTAGACTACTTGTATGAGACAGTTGTTTCTCACTTCGACAAAGTCGTTGGATTCTTTCTTTGGTCTTTTACACACACATGATTTTTTTTTTTTTTGCAACTGCAATCAATTGGAAATTTTAACATTAATTGTTTCTTTTTTAAAACGATCTTTTTTTACGTACGATATCCTTTTGACTTGCGCGTAGAGTAGAGAGACTAGAGAGTACAAAAACTTGAAAACATCACATGCAATTTTCCGTATAAAATTTATTTATATATTCCGTGTAAATTAGGGTTACATCTTTAGATCCAACCATTATTGATCCAAAGTGCCTCCACTACAAGTAGTTGGTCTTTAAAATGCTAAAAAAGGTTATTTGGATAATAAGAATAAAATCATTTTAAAAGTGTTATTCGGTTATCTTCGTTTTTTATTTTTTATTAGTGATATTATGTAAGGTAAGGAAAAACAAAGATTTCTTTGGATTTGATAATTTGTTTATCGGGATACAATGAAATGATATTAGTAAAGATGAATATTGAAAACTATATCATTTGCTATTATTTTGAAATGTACTATTATTTTTCCTTACTTTATTAGAAAGAGTTTTTCGTTTATCATTTGCTACGAATGTGCCCATCTGAAAGTTACGGGATGAAAAAAAATTCGCAAAATCACATGAAAATAAAATGGAAAAGACTGATGAAACCAAATCACAGGCACTGCAACTATTGGCCAAAAACTGTTCACCCTTTCGGGCTTTTCTTATTTATTTACATTCAGCCCTCATATATCCTTGATTCTCTCAGAGAAGACCCAATGTTTTTGACAGTCACATTTCACCTCAAAAATGAATGATCATCAAAAGAACTTCACATAAACCTCTCTCTATATATGAGTTACTTCAAAAAAGATGAAATAACCATTGTATTCAGACCATATATTTTCCTCTATAATCGAATGATTGAATATAAAAACCAAAATCAATATGTTGCCAAAAAAAAAATACCGAAATCAATATAATCATAAACCAAAAACTCCAAGAAGAAAGAAACTCTCTTCAGAGCCTACGCATTCTCTTGGGAGGAGAAGAAGAAGAAGTTCGATCAGGATCATCAAAAGACAGTCGGCGTTTAGCGCCACTTCCTGACGCAACCGCAGGGCCAGGAACCGCTCTTTCAGGCGGTGTCATATGTTTCCTCTCTTCAATCTCTTGCATTCTCTGATAACACGAATATACATTGTCCTGCAACCAAACCAACATATTCACAAAGTTATGATCTTTAAAGATCAAACAATCGAGATTGTTCGAATCCATCAAGAACACATTCATTCGGTTCATTATATACATTCTCATTAGAAGTCCACCACGAGATTGATCCAAACATGCTCGCCATTTCTTCTCTCGTCAATCTAATATCCGATGAAGTAGAAGAAGCTAACAGTGTAGTAGCAGCAGCAACAACGAACTGTCGATAATCCGTAACGCTTATCTCTAACACCAACAAAAAAAGGAATGAAAAAAATATGAGTCTCAACAATGTGTGATTAATCATAGGTTAAGACACGATCTCTCTCACCTTTTGTTAAAGCGAGAAGAGACTCAGAGGATCTTAACAAGACGAACTCTTTAGAAACAGATTGGTTATGTCGTGGTGGAGAGAATTTAGCAACGAAGTAGTTCAAGTAATGAAAAGGAGTGATCAAGTTCATCTTCCAATCCAATGTGGATAAGATCATGAGTTCAGTTTTACGAATCACATCAGGTTTAAAAACGAAATCTTGATCTTGTGGGTATTGAGACAATCCAGGAACATTACGTTCTTCCATCTTTGCAGCTAATGACAAACAAGCTACTGATAACAATCGAATCGCCCATGATTCATCTCTCTGAAACTAATAAAAAAGGAAAGCAAAAAAAAAAAATGATTTCTTTTGATCGGATTAGGAAAGTTTCTTAATCTGAAAAGAAAGATCAAAAACTTCTTCTTACACCGATGAATCTCCTCTGGAGAAACAGATCCAAGTATGAGATTGCAATGTACGCTGTCTGATGCTGGAACCCGAATCTCGTCCTTGTCTGAAAAAACAAGAACATCAACAGAACAAGTGTTTTGTGTCAGGTTCGAGAAACCAAAACTCAAAACTCAAAGAAAGGTTTGGTTTTTTTTCTTGTTTATACGGACAGTGAGAATCCAATCGATAGCAATCAGTCTATCGAAAGACGACGTCGTTTTCGTGGGATGTCCCTCGAATCGGAGAATCTCTTTGAGGAAGAGGTCGGCCACATAAGCTTCATCTTCGTCACCGATCGAGGAAGCAACGAAGAAACAGTGAGGTTTTGGCTCTTCAGATCTCCTAAGATTGTTGTTGTTATCATTAGTCTCATCGTCGTCTTGTTGTTCGTTTAGAGAAGATTCGGATTCGTGGCAGAGAAGGAGATTAGAGAGAGCGAGACTACTACTGTTGTCTCCTCTAGCACCACCACCACTAGGCTCACCCATCTAACGGCGACGGGGCGGAGATAGAAATCTTGTTCGGTGTGTGTGTGTGTCCGTACACACATCAAGAAAGGGTTATTAATATTTAGAGAGTGAGGAGGAAGGAGGAAGAAGAGAGGTTGATTGATTGACTTTGTTATCGCAGTGAATTTAGCAGAGAAATCTCCATTTTCGATTTTTCCATAAAAACCTTTGGGTTTTTTTTTTATAAATATATATATATAAAGGAGAGAGTGAAGAAAACTTAGCGAAAAAACAAAGAAAGAAAGAGAGA
>KE154548.1:93760-113403 GCA_000411075.1 Sisymbrium irio | reverse complement strand
AAAAAAAAAAAAAAAGAAAGCTCATAAATTTACATACGTAATTCCAATTTCTTTTACGTTCATATTTATCTCATAACTATAAGATATTTTACAGAGAGAATTTAAAATTTTAACTGTAATCGAATAAGTCATAAATTAATTAGAGTTTCATAGTGGTGCTATCTGCAATCACTTTTACTCAAAAAGTTAAGTGTGATTTTTGCACGATAACTAATAATGGGCTTCAAAACAAATCGTAAATTTAGACCCACATTTATTGGAGCTCGTCTATAAATTTAGGCCCATGATGTATGGATGACAACAAACAGAATATATATAGCCTGGGCCGTCCATTTGATTTTGTCCCATTCCATGTGAAAGCGATAGCTAAACTAAACTACGGTTGAAAACTCGGTAGAATATTTGGTTTTAGATGATGAAACGGTGTTAAATTGTTAACGGTAACATGGTACGGTTCGGTGATGAACTTGATGAAAGCTTCCTTTTTTTTTCATGGTTATGTTATTGTTTCTCAAAACGGATTTTGAAAGGCATCTAGTTATACAAATTTATGTTTAGTTTTTCCGTGACGATGTATGACTTTTTATTTGATTAGTTCACATTTAGTGACTTTTTTTATTTCCTTTGTTAAAATATGTTAGGCGGTTAATTCATGCATCAATTTTATTAAGTTTTTTATGGTACGCTTTTATACATCGAGTTTTTTTAATGTACCTGATTTGTCATATTAGCATCACTATAAAGAAAGTGTCCCATGAAATATACGAAGAGGTCACCGTGCCAGCAACTTACCACTAGTCTATGAATTTTTCATTATTTAGTTACTTTTCATTTATATTAATCATACCTTTTGGATACTATATGTTAAATTGTTAAGTAATACTAGCAAAAAGGCAATCTGACGTATATTACACAACATAGTCCAACAAATGAGTTCAAAAGAAAACAGAACCTATAACCGATCATAATCCGACAAAAATACTTAATAATGTTGGTCGGTCTTTGAAATGGCTCAAAATATATACGACTTACTATTAGTTAATTACTTAATTTTACTAACTCGTATTATATAGATTTTGTTTTCTTTTCTTTTCAAAAAGAACGCCTTGTCTTTTCATTTAATTGGATAGAATTCTTTGAACAAATGTTTAAACTAATAATATTTTTCCTAATCTTTTTAGTTCAATATGCTCATACTCCAGCATATCTTTACGTAAAGTGAAACCACTGGATTATAATCAGTTCATTAATTACGTAATTATCATTTCGTTACAAGAAAATAAACATAGATGAGCTCAACATTTGTATTTATATAGCTGAATCATTCTGTGGATGTGAACTGTCCTAGATAAATCTATATGTTTTCCGTGCATAAACATGACTAGGATCTGACACTTTTAGTACTATAATATCACTAATCGACTCTTAAATTACATTGTTTATTTCATGGCGCTGACACGGAACATTGTATATTTAACTATACTTGAACGGTTCACATTTCACAATATTATTTAATTGAATGGAGAGACTTGATTATATGTCAGCAATCAAAGAGCTTCAGCGTATTATCCACAATGATTCAATGAAACGTATTATCCACCTTCCCATCCTCTTTCAGTTTAAAGTTTTGATCATATATTTGTTGCATGTGTCTGTATCGATGTTATGATAGAAATAACATAATATATGAAATATTTAATATTCAATAACATTCTACGGATTTCAATCAATGATTCAATTTCAAGGCTCATGTATTTTGGGAGCATTCTTCTAATGCTCATAAAAACAGTGCGGTTTATTTTTGTATAATCTATCTAGATTTAATATAATAAATAATACTGAAAAATGGTGGAAACCGTGGAACTCTACTTTTATCGAATACAATAAAATGTCGGCAAGGGGGGAAATAAAATGAAAAACGAAAAGTTCAACTTTTGAGATGATTAATTTAAGATAGATGTATGTGAACAGTATATTATAAAAAACACGTGTGTACCGTTTCCAACTTTACTCGTCGCCAACCACTATATCTAGAAAATTAGACTAAACAGCAATATATGGATTGAGATTTGAGGCAATTTTTGGATATATTTTTTTCCTTTTATTCCATTTTTAAAATACTTGGATATAATGTTTAGACAGAGAGGAGAGAAAAAAAAAGGGACAAATATGCAAACAAAAAAGAGAACTAAAATTGGATAAAATAAAAAAGTGAGTGATTTAGAAAAGTTCGTCCGACGTGGATGTGCATCAGCATGTAGTTATCTCTTCTCTATTTGAAACGGATCAGCTGTGTGGGACCCAATTTCGACGTGTTACACAGTTCACATTTCCGAGTTTCCATTATTAAATAATTTATTCCGACCAAAGAGAAGAATATAAATTGGTCTTTGCCATTACTCCTCCCTCCCTCTCTCTCCGTTTCCTCTGTTCTTTTCTTTTCTTGATAAAGATTTCGATCTCTAATCAGAAAGATCATCGCCGGCGAAAAAACAAAAACATAACAACCATAGTTTAGTGGTGTATATATAGAAGAAAATCATCCTGTTAAGATTTTTTATTTTGTTCTAATCTGATCTGCAAGTGAAGTTGAACAAAATTAAACTCATCAATATCACAATTCATTTCAATATCTTTGTAAGTCCTAAACATTTTCGTGTTATCTTCCTTTCGATTTTATATTGAAAATTTGCAATATTTATCAATTTATTTTCTCTAGATTCGAGTTTTTTTATTTTAATTAAACAAACGATTTCTGAATCTTATTTCTTTCGATAACTTGTTACAGAAGAAAAACAAATAAAATAAACATGGAGAACAACGACGTTATTTCACCGGAATGTTCACCGGGAAACGTCTCAGGGCCACCTTCACCACCACCTCCTCCTCAAGTAAAACCACATTCCGGTACGAAGTCAACGGATCTCTTTCTACAAACATGCAACAGCTTTGCTTCTACAGCTACAAGAGAGTCATGGGATCGTATGTTCGACGAGGCTCATGGAGCTGATGTTTTGATCCATACAGATGATAATGGCTTGATTTACGCGCATTCTAACGTCATCGTAAGTTCTCTATAACATTTTGAGTCGTACACTTAGAGAATTCTAAACATTAATAATGAATCTTATCTAATAAGCATTTGTTTTAATCTATTAATCAGGGAATGGCCTCAGATGTAATCAAAGGAATGATGAAACAAGATAAGAGAAAATCTCGTCGCAAATCAATCTCAATCCTCGGCGTTCCTCACGACGCTGTTCGCGTTTTCATTCGCTTCTTATACTCTTCTTGGTAAATTCTCTTCTTCTCTATACACAAACTCTCTTTGTTTATAACAATATTTGTGTAGTTAAACCCTAACCCTTTTTGTTTCTTGCAGCTACGAGAAACAAGACATGGAAGATTTCGCAATGCATCTTCTTGTGCTATCACACGTCTACGTGGTTCCGCATTTGAAACGAGTGTGCGAGTCGCACTTCGAAAACACTTTGCTCAACAAAGAGAATGTAATCGATGTGTTTCAGCTAGCTCTTCTCTGCGATGCTCCTCGTCTAGGTCTTATCTGTCACAGAATGATTCTAAAGAGCTTTGAAGATGTTTCAGCTTCTGAAGGATGGCAAGCGATGAAACAAAGCCACCCTAGTCTTCAGAAAGAACTCTTGCGCTCTGTCTCTTACGAGCTTAATGTAAGAAAAACCTAAGAATCTCGGAACTTTGTTTACACAAAAGATAGAATTGGTCTTGTTCTTTTGCAGTGTTCTGATGGTTTTATGCCTTTTTTTTGTGTGTGCAGTGCGTGAAGCAAAGAAGCAGGAAACAGAAAGAGATACAGACATATACTCAGTTGTATGATGCTATGGAAGCTTTTGTTCACATATGTAGAGATGGATGCAGAGAGATCGGTCCAACAAAGATGGAAAACCCGCATGTCTCTTGTGGGTTTCAAGCGTGCAACGGTTTGGAGCAGCTGTTGAAACATTTGGCGATATGTAAACTGAGATCAATCCCTGGTGGTTGCAGCCGTTGTAAGAGAATGTGGCAGCTTCTCGAGCTTCATTCGCGTATTTGCGTTGACTCAGAGCAATGCAAAGTCCCTCTTTGCGGTAACTTCAAAGAGAGGATGAAGAAACAGAGCAGGAAAGATGAAAAAAGATGGAAACTTTTGGTGAAGAATGTTTTGAGCACCAAGAAAATTGGAGGATCTCCATTCTTTTTGCAGGCAATTGATGTTACTCTGTGACATTATTATTTCATTTCATATAGAACTAGAGATTGCATATATATAAACTACATATCATACATGTACATAGGTAGCAGATTCTTTTGTAAAGAGAAAGAGATTTTCGAGATTCAAAACACACTATTATGTCGTAAAACATGATTTCTCTTCATCTACTAAAATCCAGTATTAGGCCCATTCTGGCCTGGCCCATATACGACCTCTCTTCAAAACTTAGCCTTGTTTCAGTGGTCTTCAGAAGCTTCTTTTCCTTGCAACGCCTTTTGCGTTTTCTTCATTTCCTACAAAGCCACGCTCCATTAGTAAGCAAGATCTAATTTTTGTATTGATATTGTATCTTCAAGAGCAGAGCATACCTTCTTATATTTACGATGAGCAACCATTAGCTCACAGAGTTTATGCATCATCATCTCTTCTTCCACCTGCAATAAGACAGACGAAAAAGTCATCAGTTAAACAATCCCCACTCGCTAATTAACATCACAAAGCTCGTCAAAAAGAGTTCATTCGATCATAAATACCATGAGTTTTTGGAGTTCTTGAGACATGGTCTTATGAACTTCCTTGAATAACTCATTCTGCTTCTCCAAGTGCCTTATTTGACAATCAAAAATACAAATTAGTCTAACAAGGGCTAAAAAGATTGAGCTTTCTTGATAATGAGTAACAAAGAGATTAGCGTAACGAAAAGTAAATACTTCAACAAATCACCGGTGTGTTGCGGTTCCATCCTCACAAATGATTGAGCTGTCTTGCTCTTGATCTTTGACCTCGTGATCGTTTACGTATTCTACGAAAACAATTCTATGATATAAGGAACACAATAATACTAAAGAGTCTCTCGTTCTATACCAACAAGATCATACTCGAGATTGAGAAAGTAACGGTTTGTAGATAATCATTACATATTCACTGCTTAGCTATACAGGAAAAGTGTTGGACAAGAATCATAAACACACTAATCCGACAATAACTTACAAAAGAGAGACTCTTTACTACCACAAAAATTAAAAAAGAATCTCAAAGGACGAAAAAAACACACAGAGGAGAAAAGATTAAAGAGAGAGGAAAAATCCAAAGGGTTAGCGAACAACAAGGACAAGACACACAAGCTTTATGTTTCGAAAAAAGCAGTTCTAGGAAAAAGGAAACAAACACCTCTCTGACTTGGACAATTCGTCGAGCACTTAGTGCGCAAAAACCCCTAATGAACCACTACTCTTCAATCACAATCCCACCAATTTCAAATTAAAATTAAACCCTAAATATCCTCAATTGGATCGAGAAAATCTAACCAGGAGAGGGATCGATGTAGACCGTAGAACACGGCGTTGTTCACGAGAGCGAGATTACGCGAGGAAAGATCGATTCGAAGATTTCACTTTTCTGATTTTGGAGAAAAAAAGAAGAAAAAATTAGAAAATTGGGTCTTTTTATACCCTCTCGCTCTCCACACACTTGCTCTTACCGCCAATAAGCAGAACCCTCTGGCACGCCCAGAAGATTCCTTTTTTTCTTTAACAAAAATATTTTTATTCCTGTTTAGGTTTCTTGTAATTCACGTCGAGAAAAATATATGAATAGTGGGAAGTCTACTGTTATTGAGTTTATTAGAGAAAGTTAGAAAATTTTATTTATGAAAAAAACGAAACTGGAATAAATATGTTTTAGCTTTTGTTTTATAAGAGAAAGTTGGAAACAGATATTTAAGAAAAAAACAAAAATTAATTTATTCATGAAATTGGCGACCGAACATCTTAAATACAGGAACATTTGGATTTAAAATTTATATTATGAACTTTTTTTTTTTTTTGCATGGACTCCAAATCCCATTACTTTCATTGTTTGTCGTGTTTTCTGTCATTTTCACCAAGGACGATAAATAAGTAATTTCCAATACAGATTTATGATATATACTTTTTTTCTTCTTGTAGTGTCAATTTAAAATTTAAAATGATAATACCAGTTAACTCAAATCTTATGGAATTCGACTGATTGACAAAAAAACTAAAGAGGAGTTTGACAGCTACACTATTTGACACCATATATACTAAACAACAGTAAATCTGCAATGTCACAAAAGAAAACTGAAACAAACAATGAACGTTATAACAAAACATGTAATATTGTTTTTTAAAAGAAAATGAATGTATTTTGAACGATTTAAATTTATCAGCTACCGAAAATGATTTACATAGATTCCATGGTTATGATCACTTTGATCCCAGAGAATATTAGTAATAAATAATACTACTAGTAGAGTATATGGGGAAAGGAAGAGATAAAAGGCTGGCTAGAAAAAAGAGATGCATGGACCACGTTTTGGTGGTTCCCATAATCACACGAGTACTCAACTCGTCCATATTGCAATTAGGTAACATGTAGCTTTCCGCTTTCCTATCAAGATTCAACGTTCAATACTTTGGGAAAGAAAATTCTGATAAAATATTGTGCTGGTTCTAATCATTTCATCGCTAAACTTTATAAGAAACCACATCAAACGCGTTGATGTGTTTTCGGTATATAGACATTATTCATCGCCTACCAAATACATATAAAGTACTTAAGTAGACGGTATACAGAGGAAAAATTAGGGTCTAAAGAGTTCCCAAAATTTCCTCGTAAGCAGCACAATTACTCTTGTTTCATACTTCCAATTATAATATTTAGAAAAAGATGTGATGATGCCGTAAATTTAGGTGAGTTTCATATCGACTAATCTTTTTCTCAAGGTATAAAGAAAAATAAAATGCACAAAAGTGAAACTACAATTGAAGAGAATCATCGTTAGGTTTTGTTCCAAATAGTGTTTTTATAAAAATTAATTTGCGCGTTTCCGAAATTGATGCCATCGCAAATTGCAGTCTTAGCTAGGCCATGTGGTTTGCTATAATCACACGAATGTTTTTTTATAAAAAGTTATTTAATTTTTAACTACTAAAATTGTAGATTATTGCAATATACATAGGCTCATCAATATCAAGATTTGATCAATTGGTTTGCAACTTTGCACAAAAGAGGATCCTCTATGCTATCTCAATCATGTTGAAATCCATTCATCTGTGATTGTAGATATGACATGTAGACAGTTTATCACTCCCCCTCTAATATTTTAGATCAAAGTATTGGTAAGGAAAAAAAGAAGTCAACAAATAAGAAAATAACGTAATAACTCATTAGGATTGGTCTGAAACTGATAAGTTTTGTTCTTAATTAACACACTCATGTCGAGATCCACGACCTCGAAACATCTTACTTACTAAAACCAGAGTAGATGCTAAATCTGACGAAGGACAGCAACAAAAGGAAAAAAAAAGACAATAAAGAAATCGAAGAAGCGAAATCTATTGGATAATGTGAATAGATTCGTGAGATGTATAAACCATGTGAAGATGAAACAGCACCGAGTCGTCTTCTAGCTTCTTAAGCTAAGCATACATTGGATTCTTATTGGCTACCACATGCATCCTACCATTTTTCATCTACCCAAATATATCTAATAGTACTATTTAATCGTGGAGGATCTACAAAAATTAAATTTGAAGTCATGAATCTAATCAAGAAGATTTCCTGCAACAACCGAAATAAAATCGTCAGGTCAAAATAGGTTTTGAAACTATTTGACTTTTTATTTATTTATACTATATACATTTGTACGACTCACGTAATATACCCATGTTACTATAGTTGTCTAGTATCATAAATTTCACATAGTAGGAGAAATTGGTCTAATGATAAAATTAAATTTAAAATTATATAAGTACATCAGTAACCAGGATTTGATTCTATTTTATTTTATTTAAATATACATGGTAAATAAATACTTTTCTTTTAATTTTTTTAAAAAGAAAAAAAGAGAGAAAAAGGAGAGATAATGAAAAGGAAAGAAGAAAACATATCCTGAAAAGAAGGTAAGTTTGTCTGAAGGGAAGGGGGCACACAAGTAAGTGCTTTGTCAGATTTCGCGTGCATTTCTACAGAAAAGCTTTTGCCTCTCCTCTTCTTCCTCTTCTTCATCTCTCTTTCAATTCTTGTTTTTAGGCTCTTTTTCTTTTTTTCCTCAATTAAAAAAAAGAAAAAGAAAGCATCGATTTTTATAACGAAAGGTCACTGTTTGATCGCTAAAAAAGATATCTCGGGTGGTGCTTCATTCGAAGAAAGCCTTCTGATTTGTTTTTGGTTTGTAGCGCCCATTTTTTTGCGGTTCATGGGTTTAAAGTTGCAGAACACAGCTCATGTTATCTAGTTTGTGGGGCTCCTTGATAGAGAGAGAGAGAGAAAGAGAAAAGAGATCAAATTTACGAGATTATATAGCAATTTAATTTTCCTGCTGAGTGGCTCATGATCAAGAAGAGAGCTTCTTCAACAGAGTTTCTCAACAAGTAAAAAAAAGGTACTAATTTTGATATTGTTGTTTCTTGAAGTCTTGTGGTTTTACATTTGTGGTTTCGTTTCTACTAAAAGTCTTGCAAGTGAGAGGATCTAAAGGGTTTAAAAAGAATCAGAATTGATTCTTGTCTTTAAAAAAAAAAAAGAAAAAAGAAATGTTTTGCAGTCCTGTTGTGTACCGAGATAAACGATATCTGCCACTAATGTTTTTCGTTAGATTCTTTTGAGCAAACATCCAAAAAGATTTGATTCATCTTGTCTGATGAATAAGTGGCAATCTCTCTCTATTGTTGGTTCGTACAGGTTTCACTGCTAAACGACGAAGCTTTGTCCATCGCCCATCAACCCACAACACAGAAAGATTCAAGCTTTGGATTCGTTTGTGTTGTTGTTTATTTGCTCATACAGTGGACGTTTACTAAAATCAAGAGATTAAATAAGCAAAGGGTTTCACGTGTTTCTGTGTTTGTGAATGTGTGAAGCACTTAGAAAAGAGAGAAGGATTTGATTTTTTATTAAAAGAACAAAAAAAAAAAGAGTTTTCTCTCTGTGTGACTGTCAGTAAATTCGAGCCTTTGAGTGGGTGTTTTGTGCATCTCTAAGTTTTTCTCTTTTATATAAATCTTTTTCTCTTTTTTTAACACTTTTCTCAATGTTCTTCTCTTTGAGATGTGAGACTCCATCAACAATGTTTCCTTAAGTTCGTATGTGAGAGAGAGACCCTTTTTTCTTCCAGAGTCTTTCTTTTCTCTGTTTACTGTCTGACTTAGGAAAGCAGTTTGGGAGAGTGAATTACAGACATTTTGAATCTTCTTTTTAGCTTGTCTGTTTGAGATCTCTCTTTCACTTATTCAAACACCATGAAGTTCATGAAACTTGGATCCAAACCTGATTCGTTTCAATCCGAAGGAGACAATGTTAGGTTTGTCTTCAAACTTCTTTTGTATTTTGTCTGAAAATATAGTTTACAGATCTCATCCTTTGTGGTTGTATCAATCTAACAATTTACTTTTGTTAATTTCTCTGCTTTAAGGTATGTATCAAGTGAGTTAGCAACAGATGTTATTGTAATCATTGGCGACGTCAAGTTCTATCTTCACAAGGTAAACTCTCAAGACTTGTCTTCTTGCCTTCTAGAGAAAGACGCAATCTAACTGAAACGTTTGGTTTCATTTATGTTTTGTCTTTATGTTATCAGTTTCCACTGCTGTCGAAAAGCGCACGCTTGCAGAAACTAATCGCAACAACATCATCAAACGAAGACAATGAGATACATCAAGAAGACGAGATTGAGATAGCAGAGATTCCTGGTGGTCCTGCTTCGTTTGAGATCTGTGCTAAGTTCTGTTACGGAATGACGGTTACTCTAAACGCTTACAACGTCGTCGCTGCTCGTTGCGCAGCTGAGTTTCTTGAAATGTACGAAACCGTCGAGAAAGGGAATCTTGTTTACAAGATTGAAGTCTTCTTGAACTCGAGTATACTCCAAAGCTGGAAAGATTCCATCATCGTGCTTCAGACCACGAGAGCTCTGTCTCCATACGCTGAAGAACTCAAGCTAACAGGTCGTTGTCTCGAATCCATCGCATCTAGAGCTTCCATAGATACTTCGAAAGTCGAGTGGTCTTATACTTACAGCAAAAAGAAGAACCTCGACAACGGTCTGAGGAAACCACAGGCGGTTCCTAGAGACTGGTGGGTTGAGGATCTTTGTGATCTTCACATCGCTTTGTATACACGAGCCATCGCTACGATCGAAGCAAGAGGGAAAGTGTCAGCTGATGTTATCGGTGAAGCTTTGCATGCGTATGCGATCAGAAGGGTTCCTGGATTCAGCAAAAGTAGTTCAGTACAGATCACTGACTTTGCCAAGTATAGAGCTTTGGTTGATTCCATCGTTGAGCTGATTCCTGACGAGAAACGAAGCGTTTCTTCGAGTTTCTTGACTAAGTTATTGCGAGCTTCGATCTTTCTTGGTTGTGATGAAGAAACAGGGCTAAAGAACAGAGTTGGCGAGCGACTAGATGAGGCCAACTTAGGTGATGTTATGCTCTATGATGTTGACTTGATGCAGAGCTTAGTTGAGGTTTTCTTGAAGTCTCGCTCGGGAGAAGATGATATAACCGCGAAAGCATCGGTTGCGAAGCTTGTTGATGGTTACTTAGCTGAGAAATCGAGAGACTCAGATAACTTGTCACTTCAGAAGTTCCTTGCACTTGCGGAAATGGTCTCAAGCTTTCCGAGACAGTCTCATGACGGTGTGTATCGTGCAATAGACATGTTTCTCAAGGTAAAACGACAGTTTCATGCGGAGTTCTAAACAAGGTGTTGAGCAGTTACTAATCCAAGATTTTATGGTTTGTTGTCTTTATCAGGAACATCCGGAGATAAACAAGAGCGAGAAGAAGAGGATATGCAGGCTAATGGACTGTAGGAAACTATCGGTGGAAGCTTGCGCGCATGCTGTTCAAAACGAGAGGTTACCAATGCGAGTGGTGGTGCAAGTGCTCTTCTTTGAACAGGTAAGAGCTAACAACAACGGTTCATCATCAACGGGAAACAGCACGCCAGAGATCATTCCTGCTTCGAGATCAACAAACACTGAAGATGACACAGAGTGTTGGGACACAGAAGATATCAAAGCACTGAGAGGTGAATTAGCAAATCTAAGACTTGCAAAGAATCAACAGCAGGAGAACAACAATAAAGGGAAGCTTATGAAAGGTGGAGGATTGGGAGTTTCTAGAGTGTTCTCTAAGCTTTGGTCTGGTAAAGAGAGAAATGGAGAGATGATGAGTAGCTCAGGGACTTCGAGTCCTGGTTCTGTTAATGATGACTCTAAGTCTTCTTCTTCCACAAACAAGAAGCATTAGATGAAAGCTGAAGCAAGAAGGAGAAGAAGAGATTTCATCTTTTTTTTTTTTTGTTAGGTTGCAAAATGTTCATCCGATGACTAACTTGTTTTCTCTTTGTCAGATTCAGTTTCTCATTTTGTTGTCTTTGTGGTTTTCTTCTTCCTTTAGTAGGTATGATGTTTAGAATGGGTTTATTTTTTTGCTTTCTTGTCACTTTAAAGTGGAAGTGTTAAACACAAAAAAATGGTTCTTGAAATAATGATAATAAGAGATAAGTCTTTTTCTTGTTTACAATTTTCAGATAACCTTCGGATGTTTTGTCCATTAAGGCATTAACAGAATTGTTTCTCAACAAATCTTGTCCAATATTGCTCTGCAAACCTTTATTCATCACGTTTTGGTAAACTAAAAAAAAGAATTTGCAAACGTTTTTGAAATCTTACAAAAAAAAGTTTAATGAAAAGCGAGACTGTAAAAATTTCAGAATAACTAAAACGACTTGAACAACTCACAATTTTTTGCAAGTCTTCCTAATAAGAATGGTTTGACTTTGTTCTGGACTTGCGTACGGACAGTTTATAAACTTCAAAATAAGACTGGACTACGGCCCAAGTCGTCATTTTCTCGTGGACTTTTTGGCTACAACACATGTTATGTCGTAAGTGTTTCATTGTTTGTTTGTTTGTTTGTTTATATGAGTCTAAAATAGGGTCTAAATGGATATACCATTTTGTGGGTTTTAAATGGATAACGCTGATATTGCACTAAACTTAAATGGATCTAAATAGAATTGGTCTTAACTCTGGTGGATTTTAAAATGGATTGGGTCTAAATGAGTTCGATATACCTATAAATTATTATTTCGCAATTTCATGCCATTACTATTTTATGAATTTTACTAAAAATATTTTAATTTCATTTTTTATTAATAAATATTAAAATATATTATTTAAAATCTTTAAAATATATTATTTAAGTGGATTTATTAGAATCTTAATTTATTTATATTCAAACCCTATTTATAAATAGACTGGATAAATCCATTTAAATCCCATTATAAATGAGTCTAAATAGACATTTATTAATGACTAAATATCCATTTAAAATCTATTTTCAAAATTCATCTTAACATCTCTAAGTACGAATTGAATTTATGTTTGCATGAAAGAATTTTATTTTTCAATAAGGTTTTCAAAAATTAAAATTGTAACTTAGAAGAGAAAGACACTAATGTATTGATTAATTCTTTTCAATAACACATGAGACATATCTTACTGAAATACCGTCAGAAATTTACATAAATGACAAGCAGCACACTTTTAAACCGTCTTTTAGTTAGGGGGAAGAAAATTTAACAAGTTTAGTCCGAGAAACCATATTTTATAAGCTTACTTTTACGTTAAACTGAGTTACAAACCCCCTAAATAGTAAATACTTCTATTATTATTACTTCTTTTTTTAGTAAAATATTATATAAGCGATATTCCTCCGACAATTTTTGTCAAGACATATTGCTCTTGAGGTAGAGAAATTAGACCGACAAGAAATGATACTTTTAATTTTACTTCGCCACCGTCATTATACTCGAAATCTTCTTCGTCGTTTTCCTTACTTTTATTTAAAATACTTTTATTTAAAAGAACAAAATATGTAGCTTCGCTAATGTTACATCATTTTCCTTACGGACGCACTCGAATAATGAATATTCCCTGCGAATAATATCGCGGGCATGTTTTTGTGGGGGATATATGAGAATGAGATGTTTGGGTGTTGCACAAGGTCACCCAAAATTCTCTCAGAGAAAAAATAAACCAAAATGATTACATGAGTTCTGAAAACTGTAAGATAGTTAATTATTTTGTTATACGTAACTATAAATAGATAAGCTCGAATTAAATTATTTTCAAATTTAGTTTGCTTCAAATTATGTTATATCTGAATGTTAAAATATATACATGTAATGTTTAATTTTAAAAATTAAAGCTTCAACTAAGTAATCATTTTTCAGCATAGTTTTGTAAATAATCAATTGAAAAACGATATTTAGGATTTTACAAATTTACAATTTATTAAAACACATGATCAAGAAATTCTTCTTGTTACACGTGTAAATCATTCAAACAATACAAACTATTTTAATATGTGAGGGTAAATATAAGTAAGAGGTGCAAAGTAGTCCTAAACTTTTCTCTCGTCTAGACGTTTATATCCTAGTGCTTTCGTGGCCTCACGTCACGTCTATATATATACCGCTAATTTAATTCTGAGAAATAAATATAACTCTCAAATTGTTGCATTGGGTAACTTTCATTTTGGTAGTGGTTCTTATCCTCTCTATATATTTGCTTTAAGACCGTTAAACGTTAAGATTCACATGATCGTCTACTTGAGAACCCCGTGAAAGACTTACCCCTTTTCTTTCACTACCTACAAAATCTCTAATGGAAAACATATTTGGTCCCTGGTTTTCAAAAATTAAATCCAAGATAACTTTAATATATTTATATATATGATAAATCCCGTCATAACCAAGCGTATGTCGAATCCATCAAACTTATAATTTTGGTTTTTAGTTTGTATTTGTCAGTGAACCATACATTGATTCGCAAAATCGCAAATATTTGAATAACTGAGGCTGCAATTCGAAGAAAACAAATAACTAATCTGCATGCATGGCTATACATGTCCTATTAGAACCAAATCAAATCGGATCCGATTAACCATCTAACATCCTTGCATATGTTGCCAAGAAATGCTAAATGATATAAACTCACAACAGCTAAAAACCAAACCTCCGGTCAACATACGCACGTATGTGACAATCTCTATAGCTAAAATATAATCCACAAACACAAAGTTATAAGTTATCTCCACATGTCCTATGATGCGATGAACTAGATCTTATAGTATAAACTATCCCTGACTCGATCGGTGCTCACGACTCGACAATACCTCTTTTAGACAAAGACACGTTCTCAAACCCGATTCAAAGGTTTCAATCATGCTACTGCAAACCAACAAAAGAAACATATAAATCTATCAGTTTAACATCTTTGGGACCATTAAATGGAGAAAAAGTGTGGTCCATGACATTGATATTCATGTCATTTACACGTAAGACTGGCGATATCAAAAGTTGTTTTTATTCTCCAATACCCATCAATGATCAATCTCGAATTAGCAAAGTACTAAGAACCAAATCCCACCTAAAAAAAGAACAACTAAACTAATATACATCATAATATTTTTCTGACTCTTAAAAATGTGCGCCTTACTCTAGTTAGTTTGAATGGGATTTTCTAGTGGGTATTCAAAAAGTTTATACAAGTATAATGATTTTGATTGGTAATTTAGAAAAACAGTGGGATAGTGTAATTCCCGGAAACTAGGTTGGCTTACAGGAATTTATTCCTCAAATATTATATTTTAAACGTGGAATTTATAACGCACAATTACAGGTTACTAGACAATAGTGGTAAGGTTATCATTATTGGTAGTACATTCTGTACATACATATTCTCCTACTGTCATAATTGTTATCTGCAAAATTATCATCTTACAAAATATAATTACTTATTCGTTCTACGTATTAATGCGTCCATGATATTTTTCCATATAATTAGAATAAAACCAGGTCGGCACTCTAATTTAGCCAGAGAAAAAGTATCTTAAAAAGCTAGATCCATTTACAAGACAAGAAGACACAAACCCAAAAGTAGGAGATATTGCCTCTTACCACTAATTTAACACCCACGAACAAAAAAAAAAAAAACAGAATATAATAAACAGAAGATGACTAATTCTAATACTAAAAGACCCAACAAGGTCTTCAAAAAAAAAAGGACCTAAAGAGTTTATAACATGAATAACTCCTAAAATGACATGAAGGGTTAATAATAAGATGGTGTTAACAAAAACTTTAAAACTCCCTGGGGTCCACAAAAATAGAAGTGCCAGGTGGTGACTTAGTCCAATCACCAACAGCGCCGTCACTATAGTCTTCACCTAGCCGTTTAATGCACCATAGATCCTCGTCACATGATAACACTTTCCAGTGCGGTATACCTCGCCGCAACGGCTCTCCTCCGGCTACTTCCGTCGCCAAAACACCACATCCTCCTTCCTTCGCCATATTGTGCGCATGAGCACACAGCGATTTCACCATTTTCTCTGCACGAGGACCATCCCCTCCTATCCCATACATAAAGTGAAGTCCAAACGGTTTGAAAACCGAAGGGATCGAAGGGAGTTTCAAAAACGGCAGCGTTTTATCTACCACGCGAGTCGTTTTAGCCACCATGCGTCTAAGTCGCGACGCACCACGAACCTCTAGTCGAAACGAGTCTTTGCAGTTCCAAACGCTCAACACGGCCCATGACTCTGGCGGGTACTCGAGGAACTTAGCCGAACCGGGCCATGCTCCAGAACCGGATCCGTAACAGCTGCCACGTGGTACAGCAACGAAAGTCCCGAGAGAGAGTTTGTTGTTCAGCACCGAGTCGATATCACGCGGGAAAAACTCGGTTGTGCTGAACCGGAGTCGGTACAACAACTCTGCATCGACCGGGTCCAATTTAATAATTGTGACACGATGCGAGACGTTGACTCGGTGGGCGTAAACCGGGTTGACCAAAATGGACGGGGTACGGAACTCGGAGTAACCGCATTTTCCGGTGAAAAGATTGACGGAGGCTTGGTTTTCGTTTTCAGTTGCTATGTACGAGTACTCTGCACCGTTTTTCACGAACCATTCTTCCATCATCTTCACGAGCTTAAACCCTATACCTTGCCTCCTGTAACCGAAATTACATAAAAAATGATTAGTTTTTAATTAATTAAAATCAGTTAAGTTGCGGGTTTAGTGGGAAAAACGGAACGGAACGGTGATACCTGTGAGAAGGAGAGACACGGAGGCCCAAAACGTAGGCGAGTTTAGTGTAAAGAGGCTTAACGGTGTCGTTTTGGGATTTACGATTTAAATCGAGTTTTTTGCCACATGTAACGGTTTTGATGCAACCTCTAATCATGCCCACTATCTCCTTCTTCTCCGTACCCATCTCCGCCACCTGTTACAACCATATTCAATTTTTTTCGGTTATTTAATTTGTCTTTTTCCTTAACCTCTCTCTCTAATAATAATATAAATTGAAAAGTTTCAAACTTTATGAGTTAAGTACTTTGATACACTTGGTTCAGAGAAAATAGAAATGATGAACCTTTTGATCTTATCAAGAGTCGGAGGAATCATATATGAGAAAAAAAATAAAAAAATTTGTGAACTTATTAAAATTTAGAATTTAAATTTTATTTATGGAAATGGGTTTTAGATTAACAAAGGTTGAGAAGTTGGTGGAAGTCATCCTAAAAAACCTCAAGCTTCACAGAACAGAGTTTTTTTTCGAAGAAGAGACATGGTGAATAAAGAAAAGAAAAGATTAGGAAATTAGTAACTTACCAACATAAGGAAAGAAGGTGAATGTCGGATCCTACAAATCGGGTCACCCAAAAGGTCGGTGAAGAGAGAAAGCTTGCCGCTTGGACCAACCTCGCAGCGTCGCTCCACATCCTCTACACCGGCTAAGTCTCTGCTCGGGTCGTATTCTCTAACCACCGTCATGTTTTGCTTCTTTTGAGAGAGAGAGAAGAGAAAGCAGAGCAAAAAGGAAAAGAGAGAAGTAGGAGAAGAGTGAGTTATAGGAAGAGTGAAGTAGATAGGGTTTTATATATATAGATAGGAAGGTTAGTGTGTAAACGAGAGAAGTGAGGGAAGATTATTCGAGAGGAAAGAGAAGCATTTATAGAAGCTATATATATATAACGTGAGGTATAAGTAATGAACAGAGAAGCTATACGAGTTTATAGGATTTGGATTTAAAAGGAAAGAGAAAATGACTCATTTTTTATAAAAAATTTCGGCTACTTTTTATTTATTATGATGAGTTTTAAAAGTTGGAGAAGGCGAGTAGTTCATGATTGAAAGAGTTTAAAGTTCTTCTTCTCAATCCTATTTATAGTCTCTACAGTACCCATTTTGTTTTACTCATCTTCTCAATCAATTACCATTAAGAACTTTAATGATACTACTACTACAAATGGTAATTGATTGTTGAAGTTTTTGTTTTTGTTTATTTACTGGATTAGGGAGTTACTATAAAAAATAACCACCAAATTTCTTATAAAATAACTAGCTCGCAGAAAAAAATATTTATGACAAAACATGTAATTTAATAGTCTCTAATTACAATGAATTAATGTCGTTGCTATGTCACTATCATCAAAACAAAATATATGTTCAAATTTTATGTTTGATAATGCATATATTTTTATGACGACAGAAAGATGCATATATTTTTTTATTTTCAGTATAATATAAATCGTTTGTTTACCATGCATGGATGATTTGGCTTGTTTTAGTCTGTGTAACTACGGTTTCAAATAAGAAAAAAACAACAAAATAAAATATACCTAGTATTCTTGCTTTTACAATTTTCACAAAAAAAATTGTATTCCTTTTACTACAAATATATAGAGGTAAGTTATGAAATACAGTTATGGTATTTAATTAAATCTCTCATAATTAGAGACAGTAAATGACTTTTTTTTTTTTCCTCCACGAAATAAAAGTAGCAGTACTTTGAAAAATAACGGGCTTCAATGTATTAATGATGAGTAGATTAATGGTGATTAAGACGAGCATTGATGTCGAAAACTTGCCCAAAAGGAGAAGTTGTAAGTGGGAGTGAGAAGTGGAAATGGCGGCTATGTCTGCGTTAACTCATTATGGTTTCTCTCTCTTTTCGTTTTCCTTTGCCCATAAATTCACACAGTATTAGCTTCCACATCATCACTCTGATGCATTGCACCATCTCCAAAGTAATCATTTGCTCTCTCAACCCCATCTACACAAATTATCTCATCATTTAGTCCTTTCTTCTTTGGAATTATCTAATTGCAAATAACAAAATTTCTGCTAAATATGATGTTAAATGCCGTAAAAGTAAAATAAAAACGTTCCAGTTTTCGTAATAATTATAAAAATCAGATTTTAAAAAAAAAACAGAAAACAAAATGTATATAACTGATTGAATAGTTTTTCTAAATTATTTTCGATATGTTGTATTATTGAAAAGAAAAAAAGGTATATAACTAAACTCCAATTCATTCTTCTTTTAGTTAGTTTTTAAAAATATTTAAACTATTGGTTTAAACTATCTAGCAAATTCTTAAATAGTCCATAAAAGAACCCTTTGCTGTAGAAAAATGCAGTATTCGAATGGAACATTGTAATCTCAAAAACGAAAAATATATTTGTAGAAAAAAAAACAAAATTCAAAAATCATAGTTATTATTTTTAAGGTAATTTAATCGTGTATATATTGTGATATATATATATATATACTAAAGTGACAAATCAAAATGAAACCTTTTGATTTAACAAGTCGCACTGACGAATATATTAACCGTGAGCTATATTATAGCTGATCACAGTAAATTTGCATCAGAGACTTTATATTGAACCATTGTAATACGATGGATCATCAACGTATAACTGTCTGTGCCATCCCCTAAATCGTTTATATGTTACTTAAAACCATATAGTTTTTGTTTTTATCTAATTTCATTCAAAAATATAATCATTGCATTAGAAGTTATATAATATTTTAAAATCGTATAAAACTGTTGTTTAATCTGTTTTATTGGACGAATGTCGAATACCTAATTTCAATAGACATCATGATCGTTAGCAAAAAAAAAAAAGGAAAATTAATTGGTGTCATTTGGAGTTGAATGGAAGAGTAGAAGAAGTACAGTTCATCTGCTTAACCAGAACATTTGTTTTTAAATTAACATTCACCACTTTTCTCTATTTTATTCTATATAATGGGAAAACTGCATGCAGTCCATTTTATCTTATCTTTTTGTGCAAAAAACAGGAAAACAACTTTTATTTTTCAACCACATTTTAGAAGCTATTCATCCATTTCCAATTATTGTTCACGATTTTTTTTTATAAAAAAAATATTATTTTTTAAAAAAATTTGTAACTTATTATTTAAATAGCATACTTATAAATATAATTAAAATATAGTTTTTCAAAATTACTTTTATGAATTAGTATAATTTTACTATTATAAATATAAATATCAAATTAAATT
>KE154548.1:43823-93613 GCA_000411075.1 Sisymbrium irio | reverse complement strand
TAACTTATTATTTAAATAGCATACTTATAAATATAATTAAAATATGGTTTTTCAAAATTACTTTTATGAATTAATATAATTTTACTATTATAAATATAAATATCAAATTAAATTATTAATACTATAATTATAGTTAAGTTTACATTTTAGATTCAACAATTATTTTATAAATACATTCATAAATATATTTATATATAATTTTTCAAAATAACCTACATTATTGATTCAACAATTATTTTATAAATACAGTCATATACATATATATATCTTTTATTATATTATTATTTAAAATTAATATATTTTTTCCTTTATAGATATAGACATCAATGATACAATAATTATCATTTAGTTTACAATATAGATATAGACATCAATGATATTATAATTATTATTTAGTTTACATTATATTTTTATATAGAAAATAATTATTTTTATAAATATATTGTAACTATATTCATAAATATTTAGTTTTTTCAAAATACTACTTATAAATTAATATGTTATTTTATTATAATATCAATTATAAAATTTATATTTTGTATTTTTATTGGTTAAATATTTGATTTGTATTATTTAAATTGGTGATCCACTTGATATGCTTTTTTCCTGCATAATCTGTTTAATCTACACTTGTTTTACTTAATCTACATGATCTGCATGATTTGTCCTATTTAGACTGTTTTTACCATTCGAAACCTTAGTAAACCCCGAATTACCGTTTACCGTAAGCATTCTTCTCGATGAATTTGTTCAAAAGATAGTCCTGGTTGATATTTGTATATAAGTGGAAACTAGACAATAAACTCCACAACAGATATTAAAATGATAACATCAATATGTAATCAGACAAATAAACGGCACACTTGACGTGGCCCCTCAAAACATATAACATATAGTTCAGGTTGGTAGGTAATTAATATTGTGCTGATTATGACATTGTCGAGCACTATATACAATTTACAAGAACTAATTAAAACTAATTTTCATCATAGCATTATCATATAGTCTAGTTGAGCCGTGTACAACACAATTGATTATTATTCTAATTATAATCGGCGATTGGGAACATACATTTGGCTAAAAAGCAAATTCAAACGAAAACCATATCATATAAACTAGTATAATATTATTCGATTTACTTTAGATTCCTACATTTCTTAAACCATAAGAACCTGAAACTGAAAATCGTGTTGGACATCTGTATTGTTAGTGCCTTACTTGAACACGACCAAGACTTTGGTGAAAGTTATCAACAAATGGCTGTTGTACGGCATTGTGATTTTTATATAAAATCTCGTATTCATTAAAAACGAATCACGCAGTGTCTACATATTATTGACCAATATAACTACATAATTCCAAAACTGTTTTGCTAATATTTCGTTAATATGGTTATAAATTTCAAAAATATAAACAATAAATATATATCCGTACCGTAACCAATTTCTTTAGTTTTCACTGTCTATATGTATATATTCTAAGTTAGAGTTCAAACATATTCTCTATGTTATGTTATATGTTCCATCACCAGCATTCGAATTCAGCATTTGGTCCACCTTTATTATAGAATTTTTTTAATTAGTGCAATCGGTTGAACTATCATCGATTATAATTATCTGAATGAGATATGTATTATATGTAAATTTTATATATAAAAAAACGTGGTCCATGAAACACTTAAGTAGGCACAATATAGTGGTAATGAATTTAGATGGGGCATCATGCAATCATCAATGAGCTCAACAATAAATATATACTCAAAAAGAGTTTGGCCAAACAAGATTATTAAGACCAATTTTACTTTTACTATATTTTAGAATAAAATTGTTTCAAACTTATTCTATTTTCAAATGTATAATAGAGGAAAAAAATAAAATTATTCCAAATATACAATAAAAAATAGGATTGATTTTATTGTTCTATTTTAGAGTAAAACATAAAATAGGGATGGCTTAAAACTCAACAATATTTTGGAATTATTCTATTTTAAAATAAAAATAAAATGTTATGTTGGAGATACCCTAAACTAAAGTAAAGAAGAAGTTCTTTTGTTAATTAATGAAAAGAAGTCATGAGTTAATGAAAATCCGAAAAAAATATAAATATATATAAACGAAGAGCCATTTTTCTTCGTCCTGCCTATCACTACATCATAAACGTGGTTATGGACTGTTTAATAATTTTGTTTGCCACAGTTGTTTTTCCAACTTTTCTTAAATATTTTATTCCTGTCACGGAAAGTGCAATTTTATAATCTTCATACGTACATACTAAAAGCTACAAAATTATAATTTACTCTATATTAATTTATTTTATATATTCCTCCATATAATCAATATACTACTGCATTAATACCAAACTTGTTTTTTCCAATTTTTTGTATAATATGTAAAATGACATTTTTGTGAATGAAAATAAAATTCAAGAGCACCTTTTATGAAAAGGAGAATATAAATATTATACTTTTATTAAAAATCATTCATCTGAATAATTATGGCGTTATATTTAAATAGATCAAATATAATCGTAATTAGTAAAAATAAACTCGGTGCATAATTATTTTCAATAAAACTTAGAAAAGTTAAGAATGTCACATGTGAATAATTTAATGCTGCATTGACTCTCTTATAGGATAAGTTTGCTCATATCAGCAATTTGTTACTGATATTCATTCGGTAACCGATGAATAAACTATAAAAAGAACTTAAAAGTGTATTGTTTTAAAAAACGTGTATAGTCATATTTGATAAATTATATACATTTGTTATTCCTCGAAGAATTAATTCTAAATCCGGCAACACTCAGGTAATCTTCTCTGGCTGTTATTAAACTAACTATACTCGTAAGAAAATTCGAAATATACAATATAGATTATCCACTGGATCACTGATTATTATGTTGACGAATAGGTAAAAAATGAGATAATTAGTTTTCTCAGTAATTCAAGTTGGAAGTCTTTTTTTTTTTTGTCGTCAACATTGGAAGTCAGAGTCTTACAAGTAATACCAATAATTTGTATATCCTTGTTATTGGTGGTACCTTAATTTTATTATTTTTGATATATGGTTTCAGTTCTCGATTATGACAAAAGTGCTTACGTTATGACATAAATATTGACACTTAGCATAAAGCATAATCGCAATTAGACAAATGTAACGGTGCGTCATTTCAGGCATTTGTTTCCGTCTCACCATACTTTACAATATATGATAATAATAGATATCACAATAAGTATATCATACATAATACACTCTACGTCTGATTACAAATTCAAGATGTGATTTATTATAATGTAGATGAAAGACTCTTTCTTAATTAATCGCGCGTATGGTTAGACTATAATTTAGGAACGACGTGGATTGTTTAGACATATATATACCATGGACCACATCGTACGACTCAAAGTGTCGAGTAATTAGCAGACAAATTATTGTGTTTTTGGTCAAAATTAACTTGTCTACAATTCAACACGTATCGTATTACATATATTATGTCAATAAGATTAACTGTAACAATCAGACAAATGATAATATATACATACAATTTCTAAGACAAACTCCTCGAAGACATCAAAACGAGACGATCTTGATACATTATATCCCGGTCCATCTCTATATGTATAATAAATATTTAGTCCGATGTCCCGTACGGTTTATTAAATTTAACCCTAATCTAATTATAATTAACACATTTACTTTTGTATTTGATAGAGGACAGCTATTATTGTAGGACCGGTGCAATACATTTCGCATTCACATATATCCTCATGTCTTTTGGACATTCCAAGATAATATGTTTAGTTTAGTTTGACAGAATTTAGAGTAGGTCCATTAATCATGTCCTTTTTGAGTGAGCATTTTCTGCAGCACGATTGAATACTGTTTAACTATGTATTTTGTAGGTTTCTTTGGGTGTTGTAAACCCATAATCATAGCTTAGTAATCTCGTGGACTGATTAACGAGACGATAACACGCTATGGGTCCAAAAACACTGAAGTATTTGAAGCGGTGCGGTTATTATAGTCATTGTGGTTACTAAGATACAACCGCACTACGAGACAAAATAGGTGAGATGTTGAATGACGAATTAAAACGGCTTCGCGAAGAAAAATTCGAAAGTTGAGCAAGATTTTTTTTAGATTAATTAGTTAAATGTAATTTATTTTAAGAATGATATATATAACGCTGGTTATTCGGTTTTGGCTACGAAAGGCAAGTTTTAAATAGGTTTTAGGTTTCTGGTATTCCGTTTTTGAGTTTTTGGTTATGTTGTCGATTTTAGTTTTGAAATAATAGTTTGGTGGGTTTTTAGTTTCTAACTATATTATATATAGACTGACTTGTGAAACAATTGTTCTGGTTTTACTCTTTGTTCTGTATGTTAAAAATCAGCGAAATAAAAGCATAAAGTTTATAAGAAAACATAAATAAATAAATAACAGCAATAAGTAGGAAATAATGTAGCTAAGATATTGCCATTTGTCTCGTGGGAATATCAAAATTGCTGATGGCTACTTGATGAAGGACAAAAATATACGAAGGGGAACTATTTCTCATGCAAGTTGACCCACAATCCCAAAAATATAACCAGAATCTAACTAATTTGATAAGACTAGATTTTAACTAGTGGATGGAGTGGCTCGAGGAGTGACGTGTGTTTGTTACGAACTTCCGGAATTATGATTTTTTATTTTTGTCGAACCCGGTATTACAAATGTTGTTTGTTATTATCACTTCCCACCTAAAATAATTATATATATTAAACTATATATTGTATTTTGATCAGCAATTATTTAGAAACTATATAATTCTATCGAATTTTCTTGTTCAATACTCTTTTTTTGCTGACAATTGACTTTCTATATGTCAATACTGAAAAAGGTTTTGTTCGCTGGCTTTCGTCTTCTGAAAGATCATACGAATTATGAAGTGATTATTACAAGTTACCTATGCGAATTTTGGATAAGGTCTGTAGAAGCGTTATTTTTATTTTATTTTTCTACGAACGTTAGCATCATTACAAAATAAAATATAAGGTGTTACAAATATATAAAGCTATATGCTTCTTTTTGTAAACCATAATACTGTGCTTCTTTGACAAAAGAAGTAAAGAAAATAAAAAACAAGGAGATGGACGGTGTATCTTTGGAGTAAGAAGTTACATATTTCATCTGATCTAAAGCGACACTCAGTTACCAATAAGTCATCTAAATGTCATTTTCCCGAGACGGTGTTTCATATTTCCCGATCACTACACTTGAAGGTTGCGAGTATAGGGATCTTTTGTTTGTTGACTGTACAAAACGTTATTCCAGTGTCTCCAAATGCGGTATATCGTAACCTGCACTGCCAACTTTCTAAGAGTGTAAAAAGAGCCGTTGTGGATCATCTGGTCTAGAATTCAAACCATGTCCTGAGAAGGATCCAACCTTGACAGCACCAATCTCCGGATTTCAGAGCTATAATCGCAAGTGATTATTGAAGATTAGTAAGCAATCATTTGGGTATAATTATCTGATTATTCACATGTATTCATGATGATTATGTATATGTTGTTGACTGATTGAACGGTGACTAATCGGCACATAATGTGTTTACTTTGTTTCGGAAAAATAGATGATGAATAATTTTTGCAATGCGTAACATATTTGATTAGCTCCAATACTAATTGTTGTTTACAAACTAAGTACAAACTGAAATATAATTTCGATAATTTCAAAAGTATTTGACTGCTCCAATACTAATTTTATAGTAACAATGCTCTTGATTAATATTATCATTCAACGTTTACTATGTTAAAATACGTTGCGAGTATTTGGGACTCGTTATAAAGCCAACGTGTACGTAACTACGTAAGAGTGCATCGGGATCTAATAACCATGTGATGGTTACACGGGCTAATGACTTAAAACAATCTAACTTTTACGTCTAACACAAAAGTATATCAAACTTAATTTAAGGAAGCTGATAAAACGATATAGTTGAGACTCGAGGCTTAAGAGTTAAGACCAGTCAAAGCCTACAGAAGTCAGACCAAAGTTTTTGTTTTACCGACTTATGTCGGATAGGATAAAATGACAATAACGTCCTTCTTCTGTGTACATTTCTTTGTTGAGAAAAATGTTAAATCCAGCTGTGAATGTTGAAAGCACAAAGCGGCCAGGCAGAGACACTAAGGTAGTGTCAATTCGAACACTTAATTTACACTATCGTAAATTCTCTAACTTTAAAAATAAAATGTTTTTTTCTAATTAGGTACGGGTCTAAGGCTTGGGGAGATTACCAAGATTATGTGCATGTTGCCTATCTATATCCTGCAACAAACTTATGAATCGTATCTATACGTTTAGGTTCATGCATTCGTACCAAAATATGTCAAATTGTCAATATGCGCGCGGAGATATAATACATACGATACATATGTACCTTTAGGAGTTAAAATCGAAGATTTGATTTCTAGTGATGTAAGGTATACATATACGTAGTATGTGTTTGTATTATTAATCTTTTTAGCAAGTATTATTGCAAACAAACTTTTTTTTTTTGTCGTCAACTATTGTAAACAAACTTTAACATGCGAACATAAAAATACATAGAAAAAATGACCTTTCAGATATATTAACAAAAACACTTTAATAGAAGTTGAAATTTCTCTGTATTTTCCACAGGTGTTAACAGTTCAAACTATAATATTGTGTTAGTGTTAGTTCGAGCTATTTGGTCGTTAAATTATTTCAAAAATGTTCCAAGCATTACTACGAGCTTCCGTCTAAGACTTTTTAGGCATTAATTTTTAATTTGCGATTTATTTATATAAAAAGTGTAAATGTAGGAGTATGTGTAAGAGTGCATTATGATAGGGAAAATGGTGGACGATAATTAAGAGTGCTTGAAATGACGTTTCATACAGAATCACGATGTTTGTGGCAGGAACAATCAGAGATCTGCCCTATTAGAAAATCAGAGATTTGTATAACTTTTTTCCCAATATACACTAAAATATCTACTAGTGATTATCCATTCATTTCCTTTTATTTGGAAAAACAAAATTTGTTTAACAAATTCGCCCAGTCTCCTGGTCCAGAGTTATCAATCTGTATACCAAGAAGATTTAATCTGGCTTTGGGACTATTGTGCCATTAATTGTATGCTCAAATGCACAAAATATTGTATTTTAAAAAAAGAAAGTTGATTATATTTATTATCTATAAGATCTTAGCTAAGCAAAATATATATTTTTATCACGAAACCATAAAATTTATTAATACGGCAGAGTGTTTGCACCTATTGATTTTGTATAGAAATTATATGGTATTTTCATCTTTGTGTTTTTTCTTTTATGTTTCGCTATTAATATCTCATATGTTATTATTCAATCGAACAAAATCTGATTTTTCTTTTTACATTACTTCTAGATTATTTTCTTCCCGAATGGATGTTTATATAAGATTCAAATACACAATAATTTTTATTGAATTTGAAACACAAAAGAACAGTGCATTAGAAAGTGTGAATAGTCGGACTTTGTTTAAGGTTTTTATCTTATTTGAGCGAAAAATAAATAGTCAAAGGAACAAGATGGGACTTCTGCTAGCAGTTGCAGGCTTCTTGTTTCGGTGCCTCTTGGCTGTAACTCGGAGCTTCCCTCGTTCTCTTATTCCAGAATCATATTATTGTACTGCAAATACTTAATCTTGGCAAAGTTCAAAAAAAAAAAAACTTAATCTTGGCACCATTGTACTTGTACACTCATAATAGGATAAAGCAATCCATTGTAAATTCTGAATTCGAATTTTCAGAGACTATTACAGCTACTATAGCTGAACTAGGTAATCAACTATTTATCCTTTAAACTAATGAATTATATATCGTACAATTTACGTGTATCCATTTTGATCGTTCATAATCACTATTGATACTTAGATCCATATGAGATAACTGTTATCGTACGATGTTAATAGACATTGATGCAATTGACTTATATTGCAATGCAAAGTACGTATACTTCACAGATGAAACAGAATTGCCTAAGCCATTATAATTAATCTACTTTTTACCTTTTTAGATAATAGTAATTTCTAAATTACCGTACTTTTTTTTTCAAAGGTATATTAATATTGTATATGTAACAGTAAAAATGTATAATATATATCTTATCAAATATTTTTGGGAATAATGTATGTACTGGCAGTCGTACAATTGCCAACGACAAAATAATATGCAATGTAAATAAATCTTCTCTCGACTTGTCTTTCGATACGGATGATAAAAGAGAAAGACATGGAGCGATGTCTACTGAGTACTGACGATAAGAGTTGTATATGGAATATATATTATATTTATATCATCAATCTCATCGTCCTCTTCGTGACTCTCGTCTTGTCAAATCAAAGCCCATTCCATCATCATTATCATGATCATGATCATGATAAATAATCACTATCATCATCCATACACATTTACGCATGCATGTGAGAATGAGCAGACGACACAAACAATCTCACAACCGATTCTCTCGTGAAAATGATTGTTCTCTTTCTATTACACATGTCGTAACCATGTTTAGTAAAACGTTGGTTAACAGTTGGAGAGATATGCGGGAAATCTTGATTTAACATTAATTACCGTTTAAAAATCGTGATGTAGGGTAAGATCCTAGCACCGCCAATTATTTATAAATAAGCTTGTCTTTAAATTTGCCATTTGAACAACAACGTACTCGAGAAGTTCAATAACTAATAGCATTATATTTTAACAAAAAATATTTACCACATTAGCCAAATGTATATTTTTAGTCAGATACTATTTTGAGCAAGTTTCGTAATTTTAACTTGCAGGTTATGGACAATATCTACATTAATTATTCTGAAGATAAGTTGAAGAACAATAGACTAATATAATATTTATCAACCGTAACTGAAAATATGAACAATAGACTAGATATAGAGTTTTAAATTTCGATTTTACTAATATAACTCGCAAGTATACGATCATTGTAAATGAAATAACCAATAAAGGATTAGATGCATAAATTATATATACTTGGACGAGTTAAAATTCTTATTATCTCATCAAGTAATTTAACTTTTATTTATTTATTTATGCGTATTGGACGGGACAAAACGTACAATAGATTGGATCTCCTAAAGACCACTTCATACTTACACACAAAGTTTCGATGTCTTAAGAGTTAAGAGTATTTCTGAACATTTGGGCCTTCTAATGGGCTTTCACGGGCTTTGCAATAAAGACAATTATCCATCCATCTTCGTTGACAATATCTTCGCGCCGTTACTTGCTGGTCTTCTGTATATTTGCGTCTTCCCGCGGTTCGAATTTGATGGAAGCAAAGCAAGCAATGGAATGGAGAGCTTAGTCTTTCATCTTCATCTCCCTCCCTTGTCGTTTTCTGGACAGTCGTCATCGGCTTTTCAGTTTCCGACTAGAAAGAACTCATTGAATTCTGCTTTGGTAGCGAATAAAACTCACGACAGTAAAGCTTGTATGGATCATTACATGCAACTTATTACAATGCTTCTATGGATTCCATTCGTCTACTCTGAAACAAAGGGGTGCATTTGTGACTAAACGAAGCTTTGTTATCGGAACATATGGTTTGATTATACAGTCTGTAAGTGTTAGCTTTCATTGCAGAAGCTCTAAAGAAGAAGAAGCTGAAGAACTCGGATTCTTTGTAATTGGAAGCTTTCCATCATATGTGCTCTTCATAACGTCTGGTTTCCTCACTATCCGAGGTCCTACTGGAACCTTTCGTGTCTGTGGCCGAATATCCTACGCAGACGAACACAAAGAAGTTTTTGTTTAATTGTTTTGGCAAGAACAGAGCAAAACTCTGTTTTCTCTAAAAGCATTTTTTCTTTTTAGTAAAGAGAGGCCACAAACCTGATCAAATATGGCAGTGGGTATTGCAAGTGTAGCGACTGCATTTGGAGAATCAACTATTCCAGATATTCTTCCTTCGCATGGGCAACATGAGAGTAAGAGGTATACCTGTTGTTCATATCATAGTTTCTTGAGTAATATTTCTCTCTAGAATTTCAATATGCTTTGTGATAGAAACATTTCAATACCTGTTCTTTTGAGTAACCGAATTTGAAGAGATAGTCTATGGCGTTGAGAACTGCTCGTTTGTAAGCAACTGTTGCGTCTAGGTAGTGTTGTTTCCCGCTCTCATCAACACTGATTCCCTCAAAGACTAGCCATTCTGAGAATCTTGGTTCCACTGGTCCTATCTCGAAGATCGGGTTTACGTGGAGAAGGGTAGGTCCCATTGGTGTAAGGTACTCCTGCATCCCGTTTCTTATGATTTCACACCTATTGGCGAGTTGTAAAATGATCAGAAGTTTCTTAGTAACACACTCACAAAAACAAGAACATGTTAAGATGATCTCATGTTTACATACTTGAGTTCTAGAAATCCACTCATCTCGATGGCCCCGCAGAAGGAGATCTCACCATCACCTTGTGAGAAATGCATGTCGCCTGTGCTTAGATTAGCTCCTTCTACAAACACTGGTAGATATATTTTAGAGCCTCTGCTTAGGTTTTTTATGTCACAGTTTCCTCCGTTTTCTCTTCCTGGTATTGTCCTCGCTGCCTCCTTCGAAATCCTTTCCCATTCCGGTGTTCCCTCTCCAATCTACAAGAGCATTATGTAAGACTTTTCCAAGATTTCAGCGTACACTTTGAAAAACTTTCTTATGGCAACAGTTGGTAAAGCTTACATTCCCTAGGAGACATCCTTTACTTGTTGGTAAGTTTGCCAGTGGCCTCTGATGCACAACCTCACATAGTGTTGACGACTTGAGGCCACTTTCTTCTAATTGTCTTTCCCTTTCATTTCATATTCTCAGGAGCTCTTTTGATGGTGCAGTGCCAATGATTCCTGGGTGTGTCAAACCCGGAAATCTTACTCCTGAACGTAACGTGGAGCAATCATTTGGAATGCCTCATAACAAGGAGATATAGTGAAAATAAAAAACATGACAGCTGTTGTGTTTTTACCAGGAATCTGGGGAGAGTAGGCATAAATCCCTTCAAAGTACCAAATAGCTTTGGTTGCACAAGGGAAATGATCAGTCAAGAAACCGCCGCCATTCTCTCTATCAAACGAACCGGTGAATCCCCATTCATCTCCTGGAAGAGGACCCAAGTTACATATCTCAACAGCAAGAAGATCACCTGGCTTGGCTGCAACACTATTCTCATCCACAACTTTGATCGGCCCACTCAGGTAATGAACCTGCATAATCACCAAGAAACTGTTATCTATATACAGTTCAGCGTGATTGGTTTACTTATGTTCCTTACAGTAGAGAGGTCTATGCTCTTAATATCGGCAGCAGAGCCATTATCTTTGACTGCACCTCCTGTCCAGTCAACCATCTCCACCCTAAAGAACTCACCAGCCTTGACCTCTGCAACTGGTTGTATCTCAGGATGCCATCTATTATGAAGTGGCTGATTCTGCTGCCATGGCCTCTTCTTCAAATCCACTTTCACAGCCACTCTCGGACTTGCAGGAGCCATTAAACCAAATTCAGCAAGTACAGTAAGTTCTATTCTCTCTCTACTCACAAGCTCTATGTATCACCACCGCTCTCTGATCTTTCTCTCTCTCTCTCTTGTAATGAAAAGAGGAATCATTGGTTTTGGCAAATTCCTTATCCACAACTAAAAGACAGTAAAAGATCCTGTCTTTCACCAACTCGTAAGACTTTTCTTCATCTAGACCTTTGACTTTCTTTCATCTTACCAAGTGGACAATGCCACAAGATACACGTATGTCTCTTTGTGTGGTAATGCATCGATGACAAGAAGTTGAAAATAACATTTTGTTGACTTATGTCATGAAGAGGGTGTATGTTATGTTCCTCATGACAGAGGAATCTTACATTTCCACTAATTTATTGCTCGGTTTTACAATTCAAACTGAGGTGTCTGGGTTTTGCTGGGGTTGAGTTGAGAGACGTCCCATGAAGATGAATACGAGATAGTGAAGCAGTAGAAGAAGTGAGGGAATTTTAATCAAACTTTTTGATGGTTCCGTTTCAATGACGTGTACGATTAATAACCGTGAATGTGTTTTCTTTTCAATACGGTGTCGTTAGTGATCCGCATATTTTAACAAAACTCAATCGTAGCTAGATGGTAACTATTTACGTTTTTTCCCGTGCTGTGATTGGTCAAAAACGAGTCCACTCGCAAAAAAAGCGCGTTGCGCGCGTTAGAGCGATTTGGTGGGCTATATTGTCCACGACTTTTCCGTTATTTTTCTCAAAATCAGAAACCCAAATGTTAAGAGCGCGTTTATTAATAACCGGGATATACCGTTTGGTTAATTTCGGTTATGTTCATTCCTCGTCGAAAATCGATTTTCTTTCAGTAAAATAAAAAAAGTGAAGTGTCCGTACGGTTCGTCGGCGCAAGTACGGTGTGCCACCACGAGCTCCGGTAGGTGGATAACAGAACGTTTGATACTTTCTTCCAAGTTTCCAAGTTTAGAGAAGCATGAGAGAAATCATGAAGATTCAAGTTGGAGACTTCGCAAACTTCATCGGTTAGAAACAAATACTCCGATGATCTCTCTCTGCTAGGTTTGGTTTACCTGTGAAGTTGATCATATAAAGTGTTGGTCTTTATGCTTTTTTTCGTTGGGTTTGGTAAAGTTGAGGACTTTTGCTTTCATTTGTGTAGGATGAACTGCTTGGATTGGCGAGTGATCCAGTGAGCGATCCAATCTTTCGAAACCATAATCTCGACATGGACATTCTCTACCGCTCCGGTGAGACCCAGCAGGTGAGATTGAGATTTGAGATTTCGTTGGCTTTGAGTTCAAAGTTGCTTTTGTTGATTTTTTTGTGTTGGTGGAAATCTGTTGCAGGGGGTTTCTACATACACTCCTCGTCTGCTTTCACTCAACTTCAAAGGTATGAATGTATCTTTTGCTTTCGATTAGAAGATTGGTTTTGACTAAACAAGCAAGGTTTTGGATTTGATTATATGAATGGTGGTTCTGTGTACGTCTGGATTTGATTAGTATTTATCGTCTGAAACATTTTCACCATTCAGGGTCACTAGGCTCCATGAGCTCACGCGGTACCCTTTACAACGAAGCTTCTTCATCAAGACCAGATTTTTCAAAAACCTGGTCAGAAAATGCTACATGTTTCTGCTTTGCTACATCTTTCATGAACATGTTGTTTATGGAAATCTATTCTTAGTTGGGAGATTCAGTTTCGCATTAGTTGAATATATCCATTTTGTGTCTTGTACGTTTGGAGGTGTTGATACTGAGAGATCTGAACCTCAGAAAGAGGAACTTGTTTCACCAAAGTTTGTATGAGGAAGTTAAAGCAAGAGATATTGAGGACAAAGATAGTTGGATGCTTAGACGTAGGTGTTGAATGTTGGACTGACTTCCATTATCATCCTCAAAGTTTATACGAGTTGAGTGGACTATGGATGGACTCTCAGGACTTCAACAATTATGGGGTTGGTAAAGACGTTTTCTCCGAGGCTTCACGGGGAGGGGAAATATGCGACAGGCTCCGTTTTTTCGTGGAAGAGTGTGATAATATTCAATGTATTAAGTTCCTTGTGGATGATTCGAGAGGATTCTCTGCTGTAGCAGGGGATTTGGGAGAGAAGAGTTGCAGCAAATGCGGGAGAATATATCAAGAATGGTATCTGAGCTGAGTCCTTATCAGTGTTTGGAATCTTCGGATTCAGATTAGAGTTTTTCAAGTTATGTATGAAAGCGTAACTGTCTGTTTTATCATCATCTTTGAGCTGAGTCCTCCCTCAGTGTAAGTATCTTTTCAAAACTTGTGTCAAAGTAAGCTGTTTTGAGACAGAATCTGTTGCATTTACTCTGAAAATAGTGCATATAAAAATTATAGACGCATTTTATTACCTTGGGTTTAATTTCCAACGAACAAAAACCACATCTGCTTACACAGTCTAGATATAGTTTTTGTTGTATGTCTCTTTATTTCAGGAAGCTATGTCGAACAACTTGGATTTTTTTTTGTAATTGGAAGCTTTCCATCATATGTGCTCTTCATTACGTCAGGTTTCCTCACTATCCGTGGTCCTGCTGGAACCTTCTGTATCTTTGGCCGAATATCCTGCATGAACATACAAAAGCATTAAAACGTGTTTGGCGTCATATTTCTCAGTTGTTAACTGATTGTTGAAAGAGTACGGTAAAGAACAGAGCAATCTCAAGAAGCTTGTTGACTTAAGCAGGGAGCAGAGAGACGCAATTTCATACCTGATCAAAGATGGCAATAGGTATTGCTAGTGTGGCAACAGCATTCGGAGAATCAACAATCCCTGATAATCTTCCTTCACATGGACAACATGAGAGCAATAGGTATGCCTGTTCACACCATATTCTCTTGATCAGTTCTGTCTTTCTAGCTTTTACTTCATGAATGTTTGGTTTGTGATCAACTAGGTTCTTGGAGAAACATCAAGCAGCAGAGACCAGTACCTGTTCTTTTGAGTAACCAAATTTGAAGAGATAGTCTATGGCGTTGAGAACCGCCCGTTTGTAAGCAACTGTTGCATCTAGGTAATGTTGTCTCCCGCTCTCATCGACACTGATACCCTCAAAGACGAGCCACTCTGAGAATCTTGGTTCCACTGGCCCTATCTCAAAGATTGGGTTCACATGGAGAGGAGTAGGTCCCATTGGCGTAAGGTACTCTTGCATCCCATTCCTTATGATTTCACACCTATTAATAAGTTGTAACAACGTTATCTGGTTAGAAATTGGTAGTAACGCTGCACAAAAACAATAGCATCAGAGAAAACCTGTTATAGTATACTAGTACATACTTGAGTTCTAAAAATCCACTCATCTCGATGGCTCCGCAGAAGGAGATCTCACCATCACCTTGTGAGAAATGCATGTCGCCTGTGCTTAGATTAGCTCCTTCTACAAACACTGGAAGATATATTTTAGAGCCTCTACTTAGGTTTTTTATGTCACAGTTTCCTCCGTTTTCTCTTCCTGGTATTGTCCTCGCTGCCTCCTTCGAAATCCTTTCCCATTCCGGTGTTTCCCTTTCGATCTACAAGAGAGTTGTGTAAGAGTTTTTAAGAGTTAAGTACCATTGCAAATACAAAATACAACGCTAACTAGGTCTTACACTTCCTAGGAGGCATCCTTTAGTTGTCGGTAGATTTGCTAGTGGTCGTTGATGCACAACCTCACATAGTGATAGAGAGTTAAGACCGCTTTCTTCTAATCCCCTTTCCCGTTCATTCCATATTCTCAGAAGTTCCTTTGATGGCGCAGTGCCAATGACTCCTGGGTGTGTCAAACCAGGAAACCGCACTCCTGGAGTGCCATGATGTGATGATATTAGCATGTGAATAATCAATAAGAACAATTTATAACAAGGACAGCTACTAAGTTTCTTGACAAAAGATATTGACAATGTCATTGTCTAACCAGGAATTTGAGGAGAGTATGCATGAATCCCTTCAAAGTACCAGATAGCTTTGGTCGCACAAGGGAAATGGTCAGTCAAGAAACCGCCCCCATTCTCTCTATCAAACGAAGCAGTGAATCCCCATTCATCTCCTGGTAAAGGACCTAAGTTGCATATCTCAACAGCAAGAAGATCACCTGGCTTAGCTGCAACACCATCCTCATCAACAACCCTAATAGGCCCACTTAGAAAATGAGACTGCACACACAATCACCAAAAAAAGCTTTAATCTTTTAAGCTAACTTCATTGGTAACATCACTCATTTATTTACACATGATTCTCTAACTAAATCATCTTACAGTAGAAAGGTCTGCGTTCTTAACATCGCTTGAAGAGTTATCGTCTTTAATTATACCTCCCATGGCATCAATCATCTCCACCCTGAAAAACTCACCAGCCATAACTTGTGCTACTGATGGTATCTCAGGATGCCATCTATTATGCAAAGGCTGATCCTGCTCCCATGGCTTCTTCTTCAAATCAACCTTCACCACCACTCTTGGAGTCGAGGGAGCCATCAAACACTGATATGTGCAGTGATCTCTATTCTCTCTTGTCTCCCTCTTTGTTCACACTTCCTCTGTATATCTCAACTTCAATAATCTCTCTCTTTTATTTTTCTTCGTGTCTTTTGCTACGGTGAAAATAGGGACCATTGGTTGTTGCAGATACGTAATCTATTGACAGTAAAAGTAAATATCTCGTAAAGATTTTTCTTTATCTAAAGCGGTGACTTTGTTCTTTAGCTTAAGTTCTTAAACCAAGTGGATAGTAGTATCGTGAGATACATGTGTGACGTGTCTATGTATCTGAAAATGACATTTTATTGATTTATGTTATTTTGTCTACGGAAGATTCTCTGGTTCTAACTTCAAGTGATCGGAGGAATCTCCGGGAGCCAGTGGTTCCATGGCGTGGCTTTCTTCTTCAGATCGAGTACTGAAACACTTGTGGACTAGACTGAAACAGAGGATATGCTAAAGTTTTGAACTTTTGAACCTAAGAGCATCCGACAGATTTTGTCCAAAAGACAAGAGAATCTAATCGAATATTTGTTTTGATTTACTTTTGGCTGTTGTTGTTATGCGTTTTATGTGGTTGTGGTTCACACACTCGGCGTCAGCAAGTTTTCTTTTCGGTGGTTATAAAGTCTACTATATCATATTATGTAGTTTAATTTCATAAGTTTTCCGTTAAAATAAGGTTTTATTTGCCAGTTAAAAGGCTGAACTTTTACACGTGGTAAACTTGTTTGAGTGTAAATTCTCAGTCGGTAGTAACAGTTTAAATCAAATCTCGGAAGTACTAATTTTTCGTAATTTTTAATTCTCTTTAGGTTAGTCAGTCTTGGATTAGAATAAAAGGATAATATGGTGACAACAAAAAGGCCCACCCAACTTTAAATACATCTGAAATCGTCAAAAGCCCAAACCAAATCGGCCCACTACCTCACCACCCGAAGCTCTACAATTCGAAAACACATGAGGCAGCAAGAACAGAGAAATGCAAGCAGAACCCGACACCAAATGTAAGTTATGTTTATCAATATTTTCAACATAAAAAACGAATATCTGATATGATCGTAGGTCGTATGGCTGATAAAATATAATATTGTCATTGTTACTTGCATGTTACATTCCAGCAAGTTCAACTGTACGGAAGACATACCTAAAAGGTAGTCTGGATAAGAATGCCACGTCAGAAGCGACAGGAACAGTTAAAGAAAATGTTTAAACATCACATCTAATAGACTCATACAATCGTAAAGCAGAAAGTTAAGATACACTCGCAGATTTTCTTCACAACCATTAAAAAAGAACTAAAAAATCATGCAGTGGTTGAAATTTTCTTCAAGTGCTGCAATGACTAGTATTTATTTGAAATCACAATTTAACTAACTCGGTCTTTTTTTTTTTTTAACGATTAACTCGGTCTTCTATTATTCCACAAATTGTGTAGATGAAGTTTACTTTTGTTGTTGAACAAATTTCTCATCATGTCTCTCTATTCAATGCGCCTGTTATATATTTATATTTATCTGTATATATGTTTCACAATAATAACCCTATTTGTGCTGCTAATGTAATTCGTTTTATAGTGCTTATCGTACTGTTACTACTAAAGATATCAACCAAATATTTTAGTGTCATTAAATTATGATTCATTTTGCAGGTAGATATATCGTATTTATAAAGGAATAAACCTAATTATACTTTAAGTAGTTGTTTGAGACCTATTCCGACAAAGAGTGGAACATGATGTGAGCTAAATTTTCTCTAATTAGGTCAGAATTTTTGGAAAATTCGCCACTTAGGAATTTGCATAAGCAAAGTACTTTTCCAACTGTTATTTCCTTTACGCCGGGGATAAAGAAAATGTTCTGATTTAAATAGAAGACAAAAGAAAATACGAGAGAGAGACACACGCAGAGAGAAGAACCTTTGGACATGGCGAAGGGTCAATAACGGCTTTTGTAGACTTGTAGTTCCAAGAGATTGCAAAAACTTATGTTGTGTCGTAGGTACGTAGAGTCAAATGTAATAACCAGTCAATATACAATAAACTAGTTAGTACACTTGTACTTATAAATGCTGATTTATATAATCTAGACACATGAGTTTGTCGAAGACGACGAGGTCATGACTCATGGCCACCACGTTCCTCTCTCGTTATTAATACCTTTTGTTTATACCTCCAAAGTGATTGGAAGTACATGAAAGTAGACTGATGCAAGTTAAAGTGTTGAGCAATATTGTGGATATAGCTCGTAAACGTATGTATATTCTCTCTTTTTTTTAATCTTCATTTGACTTTTTCTTATTATGTAACGCCCAGCGAATTATAAGAGACATCGTCATTAACAATTTCGATTTTGTTTACGTAATTTTATTTCGTATATTCTTCTAATGAAACTTTTCAAATAGTTACTTTTTCGAAATTATATACTTTCATAGTCGGGTTCAGATGGTAATTTTTCAAATACAAAATGCTTGTAATACCGGACAAAAGTTTAGAACGATGGACAAAACAATATTAACTTCTTTTTTGTACTAAATGCTTGTAATGAATCGATACACAGAATAATATGTCAATGATTCCGATTGTAATCACTTTGTTTGTGCTTGCATGTGAGTGTGACACTATTTTAGGGAATACATTAATGTTGCAACTTATAAATTATTTTGATCAGATACAAATTAAACTAAATAATTGCATTTGGATCTTACGCTCACACATCAAGAGACGATGGTTTAAACATTAAACTTATACTAGTTATCTTAACATTTAGACCCAAAAAAATAAAACTTAGACTAGTTTCGTTTGAATGGATACGCATGATCAGTGATCTAACATAGCAACATCTAGATTTACAGACCAACGTAAACAAATAACCAAGAGATAAAACTTAAAAAAAAAAAAGAGAGATGATTTTTTTTGTTTGAACCAATAATAAAACAATTATAGCACAACACTTTGTCACTCTTTTGTTTCTTTTTTCTTTCTTTTAACGCTTTGTCCTCTTGTGATTTGCTTAATATATTAGTTTCATTATCTTTTCTTTTGTATCAATAATGCCCTCCAAATGATTAAACCCTAGAAAAATATGATTCGTTCACCACCTAAACAATTTGAATCATCAAGTAACACACGATAACTACCAATGAACACATCTCACGAAATATACTACACCACAAGTTGAACCAATAATTTTCCATGATCCACGTGCACCCCATCGTCTCCAAGACATAAGATTTGTCTATTCCTTTTTTATCTCTATGAAATCCCAAATTCAGCTTTGTCCCTTTTCTTTATAGTACTTTCTGAATGAAAAGAAGATAATAGAGTACAATTTTGATAAGAAGTGCTTAGTGCATATTAAAAATTGCAAGAAAGTAATATAAACAACACGAGTCTGAGTCAGCGACAAGTGTTCGCGGAGAAACGGAAACGCTCTCTCTCTCTCTTTCTCTCTTTCCCCAACGCCAATAGGCCCAATACCTTTGGAATCCTTTCCCAAACGCTGTCCTTTCTTGTAGTGTTGTATTCTTCTTCTTTCGTCCTCTCCTACTTTTTTGCTTAGTTATATGTAGATAGAAAATAACTATTTGATTGTTTCATAACTGATATGAATAAAATAGCTGTAAGTTCTTAACCGTATTAAACAATTCTAATTCTTGTTTCTATCTTATCAGCTATTCTTGATCCACGTAAATACTTGAAGCTTTCAAAGTTCTATCAAGAATACCATAAGCGGCTAAATACCAAACTTTTCTGAGTTTCTTCTGTTTTTCCCATACATTGAAATATTTAAATAAGTCTGTATATATTATTATATACACAAAGGTTTGGGTTAAATTAAAATAGTGGAATAGAAAGGACAAGGGAATAAAAAAGAAAACAAGTTGACACACTCTCTTTTATTATTCACTCGCCTCTATAAATCCAATCTAGGCCTCTCTCTCATCTTCTAACTAAAACTTGCTTCTCTCTTTCTCTTCTTCACTATCAAATCAGATCAAAACCCGTGTTTCTTGCTCCCAAGATCTTGGATAATATAAGTATCTTCTCAACAGTTTTGAAACTGTTTTTTTTTCTTTTATTTGGCAAATAAAATATGAGTTGCAATGGATGTAGAGTTCTTCGAAAAGGTTGCAGCGAAACATGCATCCTTCGTCCTTGCCTTCAATGGATCGAATCCGCCGAGTCACAAGGCCACGCCACCGTCTTCGTCGCTAAATTCTTCGGCCGTGCCGGTCTCATGTCTTTCATCTCCGCCGTACCTGAACTAAACCGACCTGGTACGACTCTTTTCTATATTCAAGAATATAACACGAAACATATCATTATTACAAAGCTACAAGAGAGCCTGTATTAGGTTTCAAGATTCGGTTCTTTTTCTTTCTTTTTTTTCTTGCTAATAATATGAATCTTTGTTTATGTTCAGCTTTGTTTCAGTCCTTGTTGTTTGAAGCGTGTGGGAGGACGGTGAATCCGGTTAACGGAGCGGTTGGTATGTTATGGACTGGGAACTGGCACGTGTGCCAAGCGGCGGTTGAAACTGTTCTTCGTGGCGGAACTTTAAGACCGATCTCAGATCTCCTTGAGTCTCCGTCGTTGATCTCCTCCGGTGAGTCTTCCGAGAACAGTCGAAACCACCATTGCCGTTTCTCGACCTCGAGAGCCAAGCTTGAAGAATCTCCGGTCAACAGGAAACGAACGAAGACAGATCGGTTTGATCATTCGGATATGGATCTAAAACTGAACCAAGGGTTAGCTCTAACCGGTCCGGTTGTATCAGTTCCTTTGCTTCCTCCCCGGCCGTTTTGTAACGGTGGTGATCATCCGGGAAGTCCGTCAGAGGAGTCTGTAACGACGTCGTGTTGTGAAAATGGAATCAGCGGCGATGGATACAGAAACAAAAGAGAGAAAAAGTTACTTAACCTTTTTGTTTAAAACCGACGACGCAAACTCTTCCCACTCAGTTTTTTTGTTTTAGGGTTTTTTTTCCTTTTTTGGGTGTGAGGAGAAGTGGATTGTTAGTGAAGCCGCATAATTATTGGCTACTTAATGATTTTCTCTATCGAGAAATATGATAATTTTTGGTGATATATACTTTGCCGATGAGAATAAATAATACTATATCTGTTGAGGATTGTTAAGTTTGCTAATTTGCTTATACATAATAAAATATAAAGGTCTGCATTAATATTATTTAAATTGTTGGCACAACATATGGTATGTATGCATAGAGAACATTAGTAAACACATTTAAGAAGATGCATAACGAATTTTTTCTACTATAAATCATTTGAATACGTGTAAATTATTACCTCCAAGTTGTATTTTCCATGTTTTGATTAATCATTTTTTTTGTAACGGGGACATTCTAATTAAGTGAACTTTAGAAATTTGATATAACTTTCTGATCCTGAAATATCAAATCAAAAACTTTTTCTTTTGTAGTTTTCTACAAAAGATATGCCACTTAAGGACGATATTAATAGGGGACGAACTATCTGCCATCGACCAATGGATACTATGAAATTATTTCTCGTCCAACTTGGTAGCTTTTAATTATATCAATTTTTTTTTCACTATATGAACCAGCTCAGATGAAATATAAAGATCCTATACGAATAAAATCCTATATAGAACTGACACCTGATTTGTAGAAGAAGCAAGTCGATAAATTTGGTTCCCATGGATTCCAATTTCCAGGTGACATTAGTACAATAGTTGCCAATATTCAAATATTCATTTGTACTTTGTACTAATTAAATGGTACGACGAAAATTAGGTCTTCCGGGATCAGACGGCTTTTGGATATGCAAAGAGCCATTTCTTCTCATCAATTTAGTTAGTAGGTACGCAAAAAAGGGTATTTGTTTTTTCTTCTCAAAATTTTTTTCAGGGTTAAAAGAAAATACTTTTGTATCTTTATTGAATTAAAAAAAAATATATATATTTATATATATGAAGATGGGCCAAAGAGAAAATTATTCTTATGAGACTTTAAGGATGCAATTTTATATAAAATAGATAAATCTGCTTTAGTTATAGTAATTTTGAATACTATGTGATAAATTTTGATGATTTTGGAAGAACATGAATAGACATACGTTTAGCAGGAGTCGGTGCCACAACGCATTTTCGATTGACGAGAGTTGTCAATCTGGAAACGAATAACATAAACAATAATGTTAAAAATAATAATAGAAAATTTTATCCTAGCAATGAGCTTAACTTCTAAATCACGGAAGTTGTTGCAGTATCCTAGCGAAAAATGTCTCAAAGAGAAACCAATACAACTGAATTATCTTGTGCTTCAGATATTAATTAATGGGATACTACATTGTGTATATACAATGTTTTATAATCAACTAATAATAATAAGGTTCACAATAATATTATTATTGCTGTTGGGGTTAACTTTATTTTTGATGCAATTAGCAAATGCATTACGATTTCTAATTTAGCCGCGAGTGGATACAATTAGTGACTTCCAATCTTCTAATCCCAAAACTTTCATTTAGATACTGATAAATGGTTTTTTAAGAAGATGAATTTCAATATATGGAATTCTTAAGATTCCATCTATCAACGCTTGTAAGTGATAGGAATCATGAAGACCATCGACTTTGTTTTGTTCACAAAACGTCTCATGTTATTCAAATTGTTTGAGATAATTTGATTCAAGATTACTTCGCAATCGCTAAGCTATTGCTTTACAAGAGCTTGGATATCAACAAGAATACTGAAAACTCAATTTTGGTCGCTTCACTTATCTCCTTTTGATTTTTATTTTTTATCCTATTTTGAAAATCCATTATCTTTGAAACATGAATAAATTATATGCAATTTAAAAAAAAATAGAGTTAAAATATGAGCAAAATATATCATTTATTCATGTTTCACAATTTGTTATTTTCTTTTGTAATCTAAAGATCACAAATTTTAGTTTTGTCTTAAAACTTGGTTATTTTGTATTTAATCTGAATTTGATGTAACAATTAAAAATATATTCGATGATAGGCATATGAATGATCACATACCAGATTAACCATGTGTGCTGTGATGATTGTGAGAACATCACACCCAATATTTTGTTGTTCTATATATTTTGGTAACAATCTGTTTTTTAAACCCAAACTACATAGAAAAATGTTCATGGTATATTTTTCTTAAATTTGACCAAATTTTTTTTTTAGTTTAAGCTTTCACAATTGCGACGGATATTACCATCACGGCCTGTTTAAACACCAACGCGACCAAGCTTGATCATTGAGTTAACAAAAGCTTGACTTAACAACTGTTCATTACTAGCCCACAAGTTAACGGTAGGCTTTGACTTAGGATCAGTAAACAAAACTTGGTCAGACTTGAATAATCCTTTGCCTTGCTGTAAGTTTTTATAATAAACATTGTCAAACTTTCCCGGTGTTGTTGGATCCATAACTATAACTTTTCGCGGATCGACGTCTCTAGGACACAAATCTTTGAGTTGTGCTAAGTAAGTAGCATTTATCCTCGGATTTTCTTTGACACCGTAGATCCTTTCCAAGACTTGAGTGCATTGAGCAATTCCAATTGTGTGTGCTCCTGTTTTTTATATAATAAATCTGTTTATTTTATATTAAGTGAACCAAACCATTATATATATTGATCAGAACATTATATATATTGATAATTAAGGATCGATGATTTCAAGCTGAATTTCGACTAGTCTGTTATTACAAAATTTATAGATTAAAATGTGACAATTTTGACTAGTTTTTAATAAAAAAAATTTTTGGAAAAGTTACGCTACTTTCTTACAATTTTTATCATTAGATCACTAAGGCTTCATTTCTTTTTTTTTTTCTTTCTGTATGATGGTATAGTCTAAATACGATCCTTGTATTATTGAAATAATATATGTATAAATATACATATGTTAGTTTTAATCAAAAGACAAAAAACTTACCGGATAGAGTGATCATGTCGTCATGACTAAGCCCATTTTTGGCGAAATGTGAAGTGAGGTTGCTAATATCGTCGGTTGGTTGCGGAAGCTTTCCTTCCACACTAGCCGCCGTCGAAGATAGCCCATCCAACCTTCCCAATTCCACTTCGTACCTTGGTCCACCCACCTTTATTAAAACGAATTAGTATTTAAATAAATTTTAATATATCTATATGTATTTGGGATAAAGCTAATTTGATGTAAGAGATATGGTATCATATTGATATTGTAAATGTGGTATTATAGTATATACGGACAATATTAACAACGTCACGAGTGGCTATCGTAATGATATCGGCGCAAGAAATTTTATTACGACAATTTGCAACAGCGTCAAGAGCTTGTTTGGCTTTAACGATGGCGTCAAATCCATCTACACTTAACGATAGATTATCCGGATGATCCTTCTCTGCTTTATTATCCTTGGTCGACTCTATCATCACCGATGCATCACAACCCTGTAAAATTAAACTTATTAGACAAAAAAAAAGCAAGTGTGTGACAAGTTTATAGTTACACGAATGGACTGAGGGTTATTAATTGTCTTTATGTGGAGAACACGATAACAGAAATAAATGTGTATATACAAATAATAAAATTGTATATAGTCAACATAAAATGATATACAAACACATAACTATACGTAAAGGTTGACCTAAAAAATCAATATAAATGAAAGTAAAACCCAAATATTATTAGAATAAATTTTTTGGTCAGCAAAGAAAATCAAGCTGTTATAGGAAATTCCATATATGAAGGTCACCAAAAAAAAAAGGTCTGTTGACCAAAAAATATCCAAGAAGGGATCACATCAATTTTGTATAAAGTAATTTAATACTACCATTAAACCAAACAAGAATCATAAACCAATGAAACTTGACTTTCAAAATCTAATTAATATCTGATTATAGTTTGATATTTTTAAACTTGCAAGAGAAGTATATGGAGTATTTTGAGCTGCATCTATGGCCTGAGTTTGGACTCACATAATATTGTTGTAAAAATACAAGATGCCCAAAAAGCCATTACTTCCCTTTTTTATGGGCTGGGCCTGGGCTCATATCCCCAAAAATAAGATAAACAAAAACGTTGAAAGTTGAAACGCTATTTTACTAACTTACAAGACATGTCTCTTGTAGCAGAAGTAACTTTGCAACCCCGTGGTAAATTTTGCACTAGCGAAAGAGGGAAAGGCAAAACTGTTTCTCCAGAGAGATTTGTCCGTCAAGTTATCGATCTTACAGTTTTATTTGTCACTGGGACTTATCATGTATGATGTGCCGGTTCAAAAATATGATACTTAAATCAAATTTATTAAGACTTTGAGATTCTAAATTACAAAAGCATAGGTTTGCTTTTTTATTTTAGCAAACTGAAACCCAAAATCGAGACTTATTACATTTGAGCTGAACCAGCATGATGTGACGACCTTCCTAAACCTCAACTTAAATTGAATGGAAATAAAAGAAATCTAAGTGTATATAAGTTCAATTGAAGGCTCCACAATCACGACGGATATTACCATTACGACCGGTTTTAACACCAACACGACCAAGCTTGATCATGGAGTTACCAAAAGCTTGATTAAACAACTTTGCATTATTGGCCCATAAGTCGACGGTTGGCTTTGACCGACGATCTGTGAACAGAACTTGATCTGACGTGAACAATCCTTTCCCTTGTTGCAAGTTTTTGTAGTAAACGTTGTCGAATTGTCTAGGCGTTGTTGGGTCCATGTTTATAGCCACTCTCTCATCTACGTTTCTAGGACATGACGCTTGTAACTCTGCCACGTAAGCTTTGTTAACTGTGGGGTCCACTTTCGTTGTCTTGTTGAAACTGTAAATCCTGTTGAACACTTTGGTGCAATGAGCGAATCCTAATGTATGCGCTCCTGTTTATGATATCAAACCAAATCTAAATTACGATCGTGAAACCAAGTACCAAAACTGAAATTTTAATCTGGCACAGATTGGTTTCTAATGAATTTAATTTTTTATATAAAAAAATGAAACAAAATATATTATAAATTAAAGCATTTTTATTTATTATGAAGTTACTTAAACGAAATATATTACCGGAGAGAGCGATCATGTCGTTGAGACTAAGGCCGTTTTTGGCAAAAAGTGAAGTGAGTTGGTTGACGTTGTCCGTCGGATGTGGCAGCCTCCCTTCGACGCTAGACGCCGTAGACGATAGCCCATCAAGCCTTCCCAGTTCAACTTCATATCTTGGTCCGCCCGCCTAACAATTTATATCAATTTAACATTATAATGGTGTAATTCGAGATTGATGTACTAAATAATGATAGTGATGATAAGTAACGAACGAGATTAACGACGTCACGAGTAGCTATCGTGAGAATATCAGCGCAAGAGACTTTGTTACGACAATTTGCAACGGCGTCAAGAGCTTGTTTAGCTTTAATGACCGTGTCAAATCCATCTCCAGCCAGCGACAAATTATCCGGATGATCTTTCTCCGCTTTATTATTAGCAGTCGACGCTATCATCACCGAGGCATCACAACCCTAAGACATTCATCAATTTCATTTATTAGACCTAAAAGAAATGAAAATAAATAAGCAAGAAAAAAAGAAGATGATAAAATGGTTTACGTTGACGAAACAATCGTGGAAATAGAGGCGGAGAGTGGCGGGGATGGTGGTGAAAGTTTGTTGGACCTTTTGTTGAACGGCGTTTCTGACAATTTGTTCCACGTTGGGACAACTTCCGGCGTAGAAGTTGCGGCGGAGTTGAGCGGAGACGAGGCTCGAGGTGAGAAAGAGAGAGATAATGAGTAATAAGAGATTCTTCGCAGCCATTTTGTTGTTTAACTATTTTTTGGTATGATTGTTGTTTAATTACATTTAACTCACTTTCTCTCTTTATATAGTTATGATTACATGAATGTAGTAAAGATCTTCTATATATATGCTTTTCTATAGTGGGCACTAGTAGAGCCGGCCAGCTTGCATTTTTATTTTTATTTTTATAAGAAAAGGACTATAACTATTATATTTTTGGCATCATTTTAAGGTTCTTTGAATGAGTGATAATAAGTATAATAATTTTATGGTTAATTTTAAATATTTGGTTGATGTAAATTAAATATTTTTCTACGCAATTATTATTCTTCCTTTTTCTTTTTGTATTTATATCATTGTTAGGTTGTGGAAAACATAATATTGTTCTTTCTGAATATTGTGTGTGTATGATCACAAGAATTATCTATATGAGGGAATAGAGAGTGATGGCGATCGATATTGATAATGATGCTTCACTTGGCATTGCGAATAATTGTGTAGTATCGCCACCTTGAATCTTTCTCATATCTCAACCACTACTCCTGACTGTTATACTTTTCTCCATACATATATATTAGTTAGTTAGTTAGTCTTAATTAACCACGATTATCTTAATTTTGACAAGTAGTAGTAACGATACCCAAAGTTGACAGAATGACAGAATCTCATGGTCTCATAGTTTCTTTACTAACCATACAATTTTGCAAAACTGCAATTTGTTTTTAGCCGTTTCATCATTTAGCTCGTAACTTATTGTGTTCTTCCGCACACTTCTTCAATAGAATTTCCGTTATGACACATGCACGTATTATTTTTGGATCTAGTAGTCAACAAGTTAAACACGGACTTACGAATATTTTTCTAGATACCAATGATCATGTCTTTGAATGTAAATTACCTACTGCCTCATATATACCACTATACACTACAAATCTAGAAAAGAAAGCTACATATCCGTGGTCCAAATCAGTTGAGAATGGTTTATGTAGATTAAATTTTTGTATCTATGGTTAGGAGATTGTTGATATAGACTTTAGTTGACCTTTAAAAAAGAAACAAAAACTTTAGTTGACGAGAATAGTTATTCTTCAATTCAGTCATTCAAAAGGGGCTACTCCATGCAATGCAAGTAAAGGCAGTCACGCTTCTATTATTTATCATTTATTTTATAAGAACTTTCTACGAAAACCATGTCCGTTTTTTAGTCGACAAAACATGATAAATAATTTCACCATTTATGTCATATCTGGTTTCTGTTAAAAATAAAATAAAATAGAATATTTCTAATTATATATAAGAAATTAATTGATTGGTGGGCAGATGATTAAAATGCATGTCTTTAAATGTTTGTGTTAAAATAAAATAAAAAGCCACATTTTTTATAATAATATGAAAGAAAATTAATTAATTGGTGGGGGTAATCCATTTACGTTAATTGCAATTTGATTTTTTCTTCGAGGAAAGGAAAATAAGAAAATAAAGATATATATTAAGCTCAGTAACTCATTCTCCTCAATAGTCAGCAAAAGCTGATTTTGTTAAAGGAATATCTCTGTCAAAATGACAAAACCAAACAAAAAAATGTCAATCATTTCCAGTGATACATCCCTAGTAGCTAAGACGAAAAACCTATTTTTATCAGATATGCTCCTTGTGTCTGTATCATCGAGATCACAAGTTCCCCCTAATAAATAATTTGACAATTTTGATCGCCTCAGTTAAGTTAAAAAGGATCTATGATTAAACTATATATTACAATCAAATGGCTGAATCGTCTTCCTCGAATATATATGCCTTTTTTTAAAAAAAAAAGCAAGTAATCACTGCAGACAAGAGAAGGGAGCAGATCAGAAGGCAACAAACATAATTAATAAATGTATATTATATGTATATATACTTGTGGAAAGGTCATTCGTTTTGAATATATAATATATCAGTTTGGATATTGCGATTTAACAAGTCAGTCCATAATTGAAATTACCTGAATCCACGAAAGCTTTGGCTGTGAATATAGGACGTCTGCGGAACGGGACGTATGTAAAATCAGCAAATCCTTATCATGCATCTTAATACAGTCGCTTGGTTTGTGTTTTTATTAATATTGCGTTAAAAATAAATATATGTTCTGTAGCATTCTTTTGCTAAAGACCCGCAGGCCAAATCAAATAAAATAAGATGATATGCACGTTAATCTACATGTTGTTTCGTATAACATTATTAGATACAGACATATAGTACAGGCAAAAAAACATTATTAAATATAACGTGTCGTTAAAAATGATATCTATATATGTACATATTTTAAGCTTATGAGTTATGAGTATGACTTTATCCTTTGTTTAACGTTTTGCATTAAACTAACACAAATGGTTGTCAAAATACTAAAAACGACCAAAATTGGAGGACTCGTGCGTCTTCTAGTGTCTGATATTTATAGTGTTTATTTCTATACAAATCGGAGTATCATGTGCCATGTGACTGAACGAACAAAGAGCAACACGAAAGGAATCTTTTTTTTTTTCTTCCTGCAAAGTGTATTTTATTCAATAATAATTATCATATACTGTATCCTATATAGTCTATTGCCATGATTACATATTACTATACAATATAAAGACCAAATCAAAAAACTTATTCATGGTTTATCCTTTTCCTCCGAAGAAATTCTGATAAAAGTACGAAGTATCCAATGTAACAAAGATCAAAAAAAAAAATGTTGAGCATATATATATTTGATTATGTAAATAAATTCAAAACTATTTGATGTGTAAATTGTAATTATAAATATAGATACGTCGCTTGTATTTCTTATTTGATAAGATCATTTAATAGAACAAGAATTGTGTGTGTTTAGCGGTTGAACCAAGTTTGATAAAGATTTCAGTATATTGTGTGTTGGGCTTTTCGAAATGTTGGCACACATTCACTAACTAATCAAATCCAAATGGATATATTTGGGCTATACAAAAAAGTAAATCGAATCCAAACCAAAAAAGAGAGTTTATGTGTGGCTCTCTGTACTGTTGGGCTTTAAATGGGCTTTGTAGGCCCAAATGGAAAAGAAAAAAAACTCCCCGCCACGGGGATTGTGAAATCTGCACCTTATCCATGGAAGCATTGCCATTTTCTTTCTTCTTCTACTTTCTCCATTGCAATCAAAAATCGCGTCTTGCGCGACCCAAGTTTTCTCGACACAAATTTGATGACTTTTGACTCTCTGATTACAGTCTAAGTAAAAGCTATTATGGAGCTTTGTTCTTCATCCTCATCTTCTTCTCTCCTCCGCGTTTCTGGGCAGTGCCGTTCGTCTTCGATACCCGAAATCTCGTTTTCGTCTTCTGTCTCTCAGTTCCGACTAAACGCATCGAATCTCGCGAAAACCAGATTCCAGAATCTCCGGATATGCGTTTCCGTGGCGGCGGAGACTCAGGGTCTTCCACGAGACAGCCCTCAGCGTCTCCTCAAGGAGCTCGCGCAGCGTAAACAAGCCACTGGACCCAAGAAGAAAGTCCCTCCGAAACGTTTCATCTTAAGGCCACCTTTAGACGACAAGAAGCTAGCTGAGAGGTTCCTCAACAGCCCACAGTTATCTCTAAAGTCTTTCCCTTTGCTCAGCTCTTGTCTCCCGCCTTCGAAGCTCAACAACGCTGATAAAACATGGATCGACGAGTATCTTCTGGAAGTCAAACAAGCGTTAGGTTACTCTCTCGAGCCGTCGGAGAGCTTGAGCGACGAGAATCCGGCGAAACACTTCGACACGCTGCTCTACTTGGCGTTTCAGCATCCGTCTTGTGACAGGGCACGTGCGAGGCACGTGAAGAATGGCCACTCGAGGCTTTGGTTTCTTGGTCAGTACGTGCTTGAGCTTGCACTTACGGAGTTTTTCTTGCAGAGGTATCCGAGGGAACCTCCGGGGCCTATGAGGGAGAGAGTGTTTGCTTTGATTGGGAAGAGGTATCTCCCAAAGTGGATTAAAGCAGCCAACTTGCAGAATCTCATCTTTCCGTATGATGATATGGATAAGTTGCTTAGAAAAGACCGTGAGCCACCGGTTAAGTAAGTTCCTCTCTCTTGTTCCTTTGAATTTAACAATATTGCACTTTAGTTAGTCCATAGTTGCTTTGAGTTGAGAGTTGAATCTTAGTCAAGAGTTTGAGTTTATGTCTGCTTTTGTCTTAGCATGAACTACTGACTGTTGTCTGATTCTCTTCAAGAACTTGTTTTGGTTAATTACCTTTTATGTTTAGAAGCCTAAGTTTTACCATACTTTGTATATAACATAGATGCTAAGTTGTCGTTGTTCCTTCAACCTTTGCTGCGAGGAGCTTTTAGCTGATCTGAATATTTGTCTCCTTTGATAACTTCAATTTATTTGTTTCTCTGCAATCATAAGCGTATATTGGACGAGTCTGTGCTTCCCAAAGTGTTTCATTTGGATTTAACAATATTGCACTTGAGTTAGTCCATAGTTTAAGCTGCTTTGAGCTGAGAGTTTACTGACTGTTGTCTGATTATTCTCTTGAAGAACTTGTTTGAGAAGTACCTTTTATGTTCAAAGCCTAAGTTTTACCATACTTTGTTTGTAACTTAGTTGCTAAGATGTAATTGTTCATCCATCTTTTGTTGCCAAAAGCTTTTAGATTATCTAACTATTAATCCCTTTTCTGGTAAGTTCAGTGTATCCGTATGTGTGTAATCATACTCGACGAGTCTGTGCTTCCCAATATACCAAGTGGTTCCTGTTACATGTACTTATCCATATTACTTTGCCTTGTTCTTGCTAGATCTGTGTTCTGGGCTTTGTTTGGTGCCATTTATCTATGCTATGGAATGCCGGAAGTGTACCGTGTACTTTTTGAGGTATTTGGGATGGACCCAGATGCCGATGATTGCCAACCTCGAGCTAGGAGACAGCTTGAGGATGTAGATTATGTTTCTGTTGAATTCGAAGGCAAAAAGCTAGGCTGGCAAGATATTGCTACTTACAAGGTAATGGATCAAACTACAGAACCACTGTTGAATTCTTAGGTCCGATCATACTTGTAAAATACTTCTTTTTTATCTCCAGCCTCCTGAAGATGCTTTATTCGCACACCCGAGGCTATTCAGAGCTTGTGTTCCTCCGGGAATGCATCGTTTCAGAGGGAACATTTGGGATTTCGACAGCAAACCAAAAGTTATGCAGGCTCTAGGTTACCCTTTACCGATGAATGATAGAATCCAGGAGATAACCGAAGCAAGAAACATAGAACTTGGACTTGGTTTACAGGTAAAACAGCAGTTCATCCTTGGCTTTGTCCATGCATTATGTTAATTTTCCTTCTCTGACCTTTTTTTTAATTTCCCTAATTTCAACACAGCTCTGCTTCTTGCATCCTTCAAAGCACAAGTTTGAACACCCACGGTTTTGTTTCGAGCGATTGGAATACGTAGGCCAAAAGATACAGGTGACAAATCTCTGAATCTTGCCTCTTTAAAAGATCGAAACAAGAAGTATTCATTAACTTCTTTGTTTCATCTCGTGATATTGCAGGACATAGCAATGGCGGAACGTTTGCTGATGAAGCACCTGGACGCACCGGGTAAATGGCTGCAAGAGAAACATCGGCGTTTGTTAATGAACAAATTCTGCGGTCGGTATCTCAGGGAGAAACGTCTTCACAACTTTATAATCTACTCGGAGGAGGTTCATGACCGTTACGAACATAACCGGAGACTTAGAAATCCAGCAACAACCGCTGTTCAACAAGCCATTCACGGCCTCGCATACACCATCTACGGAAAACCGGATGTTCGGCGGCTCATGTTTGAGGTTTTCGACTTCGAACAGATTCAACCTAAAGCTGTCTGAAAGTCTCACTCTTTTGTCTTAAATGTGTTTTAGTTTGCTTCTGGATTTGATGTAGTTTAAAACTTTCCTATTGGTGCAAAGTTAAAACTTTAGTTGAGGCTTCAAACGTTACATGATAATACCAAACTTTGTTGATTTTTAATTTTGAGTACCAAACACGATAAGTACCAAACAAGCTTGTTTCACTGATTTTGTATTCTGATAAAGTAACAGCCAATTTGTAACCGACCAATCACTTGAGATTAATGGGCCTGTGGGCCTTTAGGTAAGAGGCTTTTAAAGCTAAGATATATTCGCCCAAAAGCGTAAGATATTCCTTCCGCAACGGTCACATGAGATTGACCTCTCATTTTCCACCGTTGGATGAAGGTCTCATCGGACCGTTCAAATCAAAAATTAGAAGCAAAAAAAAATCAGACCGTTGGGGGAAACTGCTCATCTTCCTCAAGAAGCCTCCTTTATAGAGAGGCCCCACTTTTAGTATTTCCTCGGACGACAATATTCTGAGAGAAGAGAAGAAGAGAAATTCGAACGTAAAGAAGAAAAATGATGGCGTCTCGATCTATTGTTCCTCAGCAATCCATGGGTAAGAATAAGATCTTCTAGGGTTTATCGAAAACTGATCTGTTCTTTTGTGATTCATCCATGATCTTCGATTCTGGTTTTGTTACCATAACTCACATGTACAAATCTGAACCTTCTGTTTCTGAGTTCTTAGAGTTACTTTCTGTTCTTGAGTTTCTTTTCTTGTTATATCAAATGTAATTACAGTGGCTGATTTTTGCAAATCGAATCTAAAAAGTTGTGTACTTTGGTTTCTGTGTGTTGTGTATGAAGGTGATGTTGTTACTGTGGAAGATGATGAAAAAAACGCTGGGAAAGGAAGAAACCGCCAGGTTCTTCGTGATATAGGTAATGTTGTTCGAGGAAATTACCCAAAGAACGATCCGGCAAAGATCAATCGTCCTCGTACACGCTCTCAACACGCTCCACTTGTTGAGGTAAATCTCAAAGTTTGTTCCTTTTCCCCCTGTAAGAGATTTTGATAGATTATGTTTGTTTACTAATATAGTTTTGATCTGTAGGTTGATAAACCTGTGGTGAAGAGAGTCGCGGTACCAAAGCCGAAGAAGAAAGCTGAGAAACCAAAGGAAGAAGAGATTATTGAGATAAGCTCAGACAGTGATGAAGAACTTGGTTTAGTTGCTGCTCAGGAGAAAAGAGCAACGAAGAAGAAAGCAGCAATCTCTTACACGTCTGTTCTTACCGCTAGAAGCAAGGTTAACTTTACTTGATGTATTCGTTTCATGGTGTGAGGCAAGATAATGTTTGGCCTGTTCTGAATTTTCCTTTTTTTTTTCTTCTTCTTTTGTTGCTATTCAGGCTGCTTGTGGTTTCGAGAAGAAACAGAAAGAAGATATTGTTGATATCGATTCTGCTGATGCTGAGAATGACCTTGCAGCTGTGGAATATGTGGAAGATATCTACAGTTTCTACAAGTCTGTTGAGGTTTGTACTGTTGGTTGAATATGTCCTAGCGACATTGTGCCATGAAACTTGTGTAAATGAATTCACGTTATCATTTGAATTGGCAGAGTGAATGGCGTCCAAGTGATTACATGAGATCGCAGCCTGAGATCAACGAAAAGATGAGACTGATTCTGGTTGAATGGTTGATAGATGTACACGTTAGATTCGAGCTAAACCCAGAAACATTTTACCTCACCGTTAACATCATGGATCGGTTCTTGTCGGCTAAGCCAGTACCTAGAAAAGAACTGCAGCTGGTTGGTCTGAGTGCTCTTCTTATGTCATCCAAATACGAAGACATCTGGCCACCACAGGTGATAAACAAAGAGCTTTTGTACCATTTGATTTATAGCTTCTTGTTTCCAGCAAAGTTTAAAACGTAAATCTTTTTTCAGGTGGAGGATCTAGCTGACATTGCAGACCATGCATACAGTCACAAACAGATTCTAGTGATGGAGAAGACAATCCTGTCTACACTCGAGTGGTACTTGACAGTTCCGACCCATTATGTCTTCCTCACACGTTTCATCAAAGCTTCCATTGCAGACCAACGAGTAAGAGAGCTTTTCTTTCAGTTCTTCCATGGTTTATTGAACTACAACATAACATATTAACGCTCAATTGGGTCTTGCCTTTTGTCTTCAGATGGAGAATATGGTGCACTATTTGGTGGAGTTAGGTGTAATGCATTACGACACGACGATAATGTTCAGCCCATCTATGGTGGCTGCCTCTGCAATCTACGCAGCAAGATCTGCTCTTCACCAAGTTCCCATTTGGACTAACACACTCAAGCATCACACCGGCTATTCTGAAACTCAGCTCATGTGAGTAATAAAGGCCCTTTCCATTTTCCAGTTTCATCCAATGGGTTTTTGTAATCTGTGGTTGGAATCTGATTGTTTTGTTAAAAACAACTATGAAACAGGGATTGTGCAAAGCTATTGGCGTATCAGCATTGGAAGCAGCAACAAGGAGGTAGTGAGAATAACAAGGGAGCTCTACGAAAGAAGTACTCCAAGGACGAACGATTCGCTGTGGCTATGATCCCTCCGGCCAAAACTTTGTTGACCGGAACTGATTCTGCTTAAGAGTTAGGACCCATGCACGAAGAAGAAGAGTAGAAGACGAAGAAAGAATCTACTTGCTCCATTAGATTTCATATTTTGTACAAGTCTAATGAGTCGCTTTGAAAACAAAATTCTCTATCGAATCCAAATTTCTTCTTAGTATACATGATTTCTATTTGGAAGGCATATACTATTTCTATCTCTTGTTGCTTCTTGCCCAGCCCCCACAACGTTATCTTCCTGTTGACCAACCTTTGTAGAAGCTTTTGTTCGCCACAACGAAGTGGGCTTTTGTACCCATGTAAATAAAATCATTTTTGCAACTTCCTCGGAAAGTGCCATGTTAAGTTCCAATGGACCTTCTCCTAGCCAATTTCTTACACCAATCCAACACTTGAGATACTCTTGCTTCGACGATCTCCACTATTGACCGTTTCCTTCTCCTTTCATCTTCAAGATCAAGAGTCCGATAGGCTAGTGTAAGCAAGTAGATACCAGGGTGCAGTCTCCTGCAGAAGGCAAAAGTCGTGAATTTACCATACAAACACTAATACGCCTACTCCGTCTTGCTTTTCGAATTCATGTGAACAGTATATTACTAAGCTAAGGTCATGGAGACTAAATGCAAGCAGTCTTAGTTCAGCAGAAATTTTGCATTCACAAGGATGCAAACACCTTACCCATCCAGTGTAGCGCCCACTTCCGATCCATCCCAGAATCTTTGGGCGAGGACTGTTCGGCCCTTTTTATCTTTCCCATAAGTTTCAACATACCAACCTCCAACATCATGCAAACCACAACGAGGCTCAAACAACCAAAACCTGTTGTCATATTCACACAATTATGGTTTCAACGTCACTGAGTTAAAGAATGCAAAGGTTAGGATGTCCAGTACGTTTTATTTATGCCATCAAGTTAATTATGCGCCGTAACACAAATAAAGCAGATATTTGACTTACTTGCTTGGTGGTAGTTTAGCTCTACTGCATCTACACTCGCAAATAGAAACCTTTTCCCCGATCCTGTACCAGTGCAAATGTCTCACCTGTAGAATGTGGTCACATGCATGCTTATTCCAATGACTAACAGGGCTAATATCTATATCATCACAGAAAAATTACCCCAAGAGAAGCACAAGTTGTGCTGAGCAAAATGTAAATAAAAGTTAAGATCATACGAGTCACAAACCAGAAATGTCCTATGTTTCATTATCACATGAGTCTTAGCACCATTCCCATCATAGACATAGCATGAACCTTCATCTGGGCTAGTTCCAAGACCACTTATAGTTCCAACAAGAAGTCTGGCTCCAACTTCATTTCTCGGAGAAGATTCGGTGCCATGATTAGATCCTTCATCTGAATTTAGGAAAACATATATGTGATCGTGATCACTCTCATTTTGTTTCTTTTCGAAATACCCTTTTGGGGGAACTCTAATGGCTGTAGCAACAAGTCTTCCAGATACAAGCAGCTGAATATCTTTATACGCATCCGACACATGATTTTTATTTCTCGAGGATTGTATATGAGACATCTGAAGACCAATTCTTTCATCTGATATCATGTCACAGTTGCCTTTCTCACCCAGGTCAGAATCCATAAACGAAGACAAAGCCAGTTTCTTGGAACAAGCAGAAGACAGCTCAAGGAAGTTATCCACCAAGCAGACCATGCCAAAAAGATCCCGTCCGGATACCAAATGCAAAACCTCTCGTGTATCATACACAGACCTTTCCTCAGCTTCAAAACAATCAGGAAGAAGCTCCACAGATTCAACGTCAGGCCCAAAGTAGGCCGCTCGTAGAGCTGAATAGAAATCTTCTTCCAGTTCATCTAAGTAGCCTGTACCACCGCTTGCAACTCTCTTCTCCATCACTATATCATGTATTGCTTCTCTATACCACTTTAGCCACTCAACCACTTCCATCTCTTCATTCAATGTTAATCCTTTTTTATACCTATAAAGCGTATACCCTTGTCTAGATTGTTTCATCACTACCATTCTCCGGGATACAAGATACCTATCATAGTGTGCTCTCTTTTCAGAATCTGAAAGAATCTGCATTTATCACCACCACAAATCATATGATTCATCACTAAAGCTATCACTATCACTAAAGCCTGAACATTTCTGTCATTGTTTGTAATCAATTACTCAAAGAGTGAAGCTTCCATGTATGTACCTCATAAGCAGCGAGAATCTGAACGAAACGTAGCGAAGTAGATGAATCCTTCTTCGAGTTGACCAGGTCTGGATGAGTCTCCTTAGCGAGTCTGCGAAATGATGCCTTGATCTCTGCAATTGAGCTGCTTTCGGAGACACTTAAGATATCGTACGCGTTCTCCACCGGAAACTCAGCCCGATTCGACTCAGCCTCGCCACTGAGCAACCGAGTTCTTCCATGACTCAGCAGAAAATTCAAGTGCACCGGAAACGATGTGCCAAAACGCCGTCGTATCAGTCCGGCGAAAATCGCCATCTCCTTCCCTCTTGAACAGACACACCACTACTCAGGTGGGAACGAGAATGGCGATTCGAGGACACGTGTGATCTCCTTTTCCGACACGACATCACGCTTGTTCGGTCAACAGTAAAAACGGTTTATTTGAAGAGAGAGAAAGATGACGTCGGGCATCTGTCTGATGAGATGAGCCAGTTAAATCAAATGGGCCTTCAATTAAGAATGGGCCTGATTCTTCACACAGGTATCGACACTTGAATGAAGAGGCAGCAGATGTGAGACGTGGTCGCGTACTCACCATTGCTTTCCACGTAACGATAGCCATGCAATCTTTTGTTCTTATTATTAACCTAATTATTATTATTAACCTAATTATACTTATTGTAACTTTGTAAGTGAGGTTATATGAGTTATATTCATTTAGTCCCAGTAAAAGCCCTTTCTCTCATAATATTTATATCGTTTCAGTTATTCAATACACATTGTGTGTTTTTTTACCTTTCTGTTATGTCGACACGTGTCGAAACTCATCATTTTGGATTATACGCGACTGATATCTATCATGACTTTTAGAAAACTGATAAATTAGTTGGTACTTGTGTTTCTTCGTTTAACCAATTGATTTGATACTTCGCAAAACAAAACATAGATCTTTATATCTAGTGGTTTGGAGATGTTACATTAATTGCCGTCCTTTATACATGCCAAATTTAAGCGGTGACTATATAACAAATGGAGTATAAGATTTTGACTGGTTGTTAAAGTTAACATTTTATATGACCGAAATTAATTTTCACATGTAAATTGTTCCTTACAAAAAAAAAAGATAGCCACCAAATTGTTAGTATTGCACTGTATCTAATGAATTTAAATTCCAATGAAAATCTAATCATACATACAAAAATATTGTTGCCGCTTGAGACGCACTGAACCATGACATTTTTTCTTTAACTTGCCAACCAGTTTATTGTTGAATAGAAGAACTATCGAAGACATTAATGATCTTTACCCCACCCTGACCCAAAACCATTCCACACCTCGTGTAATCATTTCTAATTTTCGAAATATTCAGCCTCGGTTACAAAAAAAAAATCCCAGAATTTATTACCACCTCCACCAAAAAACAAAATATAGAAGATCTTTAAAAAATGCCAAACCCTTAAAAACAAAAAAATGAATATCGTTAATGACTACTTCAGCTGATAAGAGATAACAAGAAGATTTTGACAACAACAACAAAAAAAAATAACAGGAAGAAGAAAACGGGAGAAGATTCTCTGCGTCTAGAGAGAGAGAGAGAGAGAGATGGGTGTAGTAGAGGAAGCTCACAACGTGAAGGTGATTGGCACAGGAAATCAAGCTACGATCGTTCTAGGTCACGGGTTCGGCACGGACCAGTCAGTGTGGAAACACCTGGTCCCACATCTGGTCGATGATTACCGCATCGTTCTCTACGACAACATGGGAGCCGGTACGACTAACCCGGAATATTTCGACTTTGATCGTTACTCAACTCTCGAAGGTTTCTCCTTTGATTTGATTGCAATCTTGGAAGATCTACAAATTGAGTCTTGTATCTTTGTTGGTCACTCTGTTTCCGGCATGGTCGGTCTCTTGGCTTCTCTCAACCGACCTGACCTCTTCTCCAAGATCGTCCTGCTTTCTGCTTCCCCAAGGTATGTAGTTTTGCTTCTAATGTATAGAATCATCTTTTGTTTGGTAACGATGATGAGTCAGAGATTTTATTGCTGGTTATAATTATGTTCTGACAAAGTTTCGACAAAGGACTTCTCTGTTCCTTCTCTTGTCTGAATTATATCCTATTTCTCAATATCAATAAAGCATTTATGATATATCCTCAATATAAAAAAATTATCCGTGAATATTGATATTGTTTTTGATCAATGTTATTTTAATCTTTTTTTTTCTGGCATAATTCGACAAAGTTTAGAAACCATTGAAACATTCCGTTTTTTGTTTGTCAGTTAATTCGATTTTTATGTTCGTGTGGTGCGTTTTAGATACATTAACGATGTTGACTATCAAGGAGGATTCGAGCAAGACGACCTAAACCAGCTCTTCGAAGCGATGCGAAGCAATTACAAAGCGTGGTGCTTAGGTTTCGCTCCACTAGCCGTAGGGGGAGACTTAGACTCAATCGCGGTTCAAGAATTCAGCAGAACCCTCTTCAACATGCGTCCGGACATAGCTCTCTCCTTAGGTCAGACCATTTTCCAAAGCGACATGAGAGAGATCTTGCCTTTTGTCGCTGTCCCTTGTCACATCCTCCAAAGCGTTAAAGACTTAGCCGTACCTGTCTCCGTCTCTGAGTATCTTCACAACAATCTCGGATCTGAATCCGTCGTCGAGGTTATTCCTTCAGATGGTCATCTTCCACAGCTTAGCTCGCCGGATTCTGTTATTCCCGTTCTCCTCCGCCACATTCGCAATGATATTGCTGTCTAAAATGGAGGGAGGGAAGTTATTTTTAATAATTAAAAAATTTAACGGACATTAAAGATCTGATGTGATATGTCTGTCTATTGAGACTATCGTTTCGTTGTCGTTTGGTTCTGATTCGTTTGTCTTGGATTATATATTTCGAAACGTTTGTTTGTTGTTCTTATCTTTTGTTTAACGAAAAGTCTCTTGTCTTTTGTATCCAGCTTTGCTCGACCTCATTATTGCTGTACTCGTATAGTGTCGATGTAATAGTGATGTTCGTGATTGATGGTCCATAGTGAATTATATCCCAAGTGCCGTGCTATATACACTAATATACGACTTCCCATTTTTTACCGCTAATTTTGTTTTACCATACTGTTAAATGTGAACCGGTCGGTTTTCGGTAGGACGTAGAATATACCGAGGTAGCCCAATAAAAGACGGCAATGATAAGTGGGCTGGGCCCATACTTTACCGAAGAGAATCACGTGACGGGAAAGTTCACACGTGTGACATTCTTTTCCCCAAAATTTGATTTCCACCACTTATTGCACCAGGAACCACCACCATCTCTCTCTCTCTCTCTCACAACCCCGTTAACTTTAATTTTTCTTCCCCGTTTTCGCACTCCGTCATTTTCACCACTGTTAATTCCAAATTTACCCCTCGTCCTCCACACTCGACGGCCACAAACAGATAGAAGGATAACAACAGCCAAGGCGATTTTCGCCATCGGAAGGCTTCTGGTTTGCGGCAACTAATGGCGACGGAACGAGTCGAATTAGCCAAGCACTGCAGTTCGCGGAACTGGTCCAAAGCGATCCGAGTTCTCGATTCGCTTCTCGCTAAGCACTCCTCAATTCTCGACATATGGTTTGGTTCCCGCGATCTTCAAATTCAATTCAATCCCGATCGGTTTAATTCGGTTTTCATACTCTAATCTCCGAATTTCAATTTCAATTTTTTCCAGCAATAGAGCTTATTGTTATAATCAATTGGAGCTTCACAAGCATGCGATTAAGGACTGTGATAAAGCAATCCAGCTTGAACCTTGTGCTATTCAAGCTTATCTACTCAAAGGTTAGTTAGTTAGTTAGTTCATTGTGTATTGCTCTGTGAACTCGTAAAGTGTATCAGTCTGTTTGTTTTTGTTTTGCCACGTAGGACGATCTCTTTTGGCTTTGGGGAGAAAACAAGAAGCTGTTCTTGTTTTGGAGAAAGGATATGAAAATGCTTTGCAGGAGACAGCAGATGTGAAGCAGTTACTTGAGTTAGAGGAACTGTTGAATAATGCAAAACGAGAAGTTGATGTCACTGCGAAACAACATCATGCAGCTGAAGCTACGGACAAGTCTGATGAGAGAAGCGATATAGGAAGCGTGGGAGTTACTGAATCAGGAGCATGCAGCAATGGAAACACCACCCACGTGTCGTCTAGGGAATTGGGCGAGGAATCGAAGATAATTAGTTTCTCGAAGGATGCATCCAAGGGTGCTAAGCAATCTGGTGATCATTCTGAGTTGCGTAATGGATCAGCTCACAAGGAAAAAGAGAATGTCAAGTCTGGCAGCCAAATCAATGGTTCTTGTGAATCGTCTCTACCATGTAATGGTTCTGATTTGCATGGTAATCTATCTGAAACTTCTGATCGGTTAGGGGAGTTATCGATTATTGGAAGCAAGTTAGGTAGTAAGTCCGGATCTATTTGCAAATTGAGCATTAAAGCTGGAGTTAGCGATGAAACCAAGACAAATACGAAGTGCACCATAGCGAGAATATCGGAAACCCATTCTATAAGTGTGGATTTTCGGCTTTCTAGAGGCATTGCACAGGTATATAATAAATTAGAAGAAAATGGCATTTTCTATTGTACCTTACTGGTGTTGAGGTGTAGCTTCCAAGATTTTAATCACTGGGCTCTTTGATTTGTCAACAGGTGAACGAAGGAAACTACATCAAAGCTATATCTATTTTTGATAAGGTACTCTCTTTGGTTTAATCTCTGGCGAATGTCTTTTGCTTTCCGTTTCTCTGTTTTACCTTTTTCTTGGAGGTTGTTTGGCAGAAACGAATGGGTCAACTTTTTTACCTTTTAATTTATCTGTGTGCAGGTGCTGAAAGAAGAACCAACATACCCTGAGGCACTTATAGGAAGAGGGACAGCTTATGCATTCCAACGAGAACTCGAAAATGCTATAGCTGATTTTAGTAAGGTATTCGTATATTTAATTTGACATGAGTTGTTACCACAGTGGGTTAAGTTCACTGATTTACTCCCATTGGTCAGGCTATTCAATCTAACCCCGCAGCAGGTGAGGCCTGGAAGCGGAGAGGACAGGCTCGTGCTGCCCTTGGGGAATTTGCTGAGGTTAGTGGTTCCACGTCTTCTCTGCTTCTGTTCTTTAATCAGAGCTAAAAGCATAATCAATAAATGATTTTGATGGGCTCTGTTCGCCCCTGCATATTTATTGATTGATAAATAATTTTTTTTTATTCATATCCAATAATCTGGATAAGCCTCTGATTGATGTCTGTGGTTAAGCCTGTTTAGTGTTTGCAATTTATGGGTAAAAATCCAGAAACATTTTTTTTACACACTCTTGAGCTACTCTTTCGTGATAGGCGGTTGAAGATTTGACTGAAGCACTGGTTTTTGAGCCAAAGTCACCTGATATATTGCATGAAAGGGGTAAGTGTTTTTATGCTGTCCTTCCTTTTACACCTTGCTCCCATTTCACCACTGACACTCTCAATTAATTCAGGTATTATTAATTTTAGATCTAAGGACTTTACTGCTGCTATAAAGGACTTATCTATATGTCTGAAGCAAGAGAAAGATAACAAGTCCGCATATACTTATTTGGTAAGACTATCGTCTGATGTCATTCTTGGTCTCCGAAGTAATTATGACCAAGTCCGCCTATGTTTTCTTAGCAAAACTTGGTTGATCTCTCCAGGGACTAGCTTTTGCTTCTCTTGGTGAATATAGAAAAGCTGAAGAGGCGCATTTGAAGTCCATCCAACTTGATAGTAATTATCTTGAAGCATGGCTACATCTCGCCCAGGTAACACGCAAACACTAAAATTTATACAGTTATGCGTTTTCTATAGAATTTTCAACTATTTAGATGAACTGTCAAATAGTATTTTGGTCATTGCTTTCTTCTTTCTTTTCGTTTCCTTTTTTTAATAATCTGGGTTTCCATGCATTCGATGGTGAATAAACGAAGTTAGTTTTCTGTAAAGCTAGTGAGACTTCAAAATGAAGAAATTCTTACATTTTGACTTTTAGAGGCAAATACTTAAAAAGGTTTTCCTGAAAGCAACTTCTGTTATGCGATTCGAAAATGACCTTAATTTAGTTGGCTTGCTTGAATCAACTGACTATGATACACTTTACACTTTTTATTCACTGTACTTGATGTTGTTTCCTGGCAGTTCTATCAAGAGTTGGCCGACCACAGCAAGGCTTTGGAATGCATTGATATGGTTCTACAAGTGGACAACAGGTAGGGCTTATTTGGGATGAACTATCACATATTGCACTATATTTCTGGCTTTGCCATCGTAGATTTGTAGTCATGGAATTTTTCCTGTCTTGACCAGGGTTTGGAAAGCCTATCACTTGCGTGGATTAGTGCTCCATGGATTAGGTGAACACAGGTATGTGTCGTTAGTGTAGACTAAGATCACTGGAAACTGAAAAATTTGGTTAGAAGGGAAAATATGACTTCGTTAATGTGTATGTTACGTAAATCTCCTCAGTGATCCACGTAAATCTCAATGTGTACTTAAGATATGATGTCCGATAAGATTTTCTTCTCCTGGCTCTTGGTGTTATGAGCAAAAGGATGTTCTAATGGAAACTGATAATTTTGGTGGTCATAATTACCTTGGGATTTATCTACAAGGCTGGTCTTTAACGAAGTGATATGATTCACCTGAGTTGTTTTCGTAATTTTATTTTTCAGGAAGGCTATCCAAGAATTATCTATTGGCTTGAGCATTGAGAGCTCGATAGAGTGCTTGTACCTACGAGGTTCCTGCTATCATGCTGTAGGAGAGTATAGAGATGCGGTAAGTAATTAAATATTTGTTTGTCAACTTTATGGCTGCAATTTTTTAAGGAGGCCCTCTTATTGTTACTCGCTTATCCTCACAGGTGAAGGACTACGATGCTACAGTGGATGTGGAACTTGATGCAGTGGAGAAATTTGTTCTTCAATGCTTGGCATTTTATCAGGTTCCAAAAGCTGTTTTTATTTGTTAATAGCCCAGAGGTTGCCTTGATTGAACGCTCAGTATTGAAATGTTATTTGCAAGATTACTTTCTTGGTACACTCTTGCTTGTAGCAACCTGTAATGATAGGGTATTACATTGCTATAATCTAATGCATGACCTTATATATCTGTTAGTACTGCTTCTTTGTTTATTTTTACTGAAGACTTGAAACCTCCCTGTACGTAATAATATTGGATGCTTCATATGTAGCAGAGCTAAACTCGTCCTTCACAATTAAGATTTTGTTATCCTTTTTTTATTCGCAGAAAGAGATTGCCTTGTACACCGCTTCCAAAGTTAGTAGTGAGTTTTTCTGCTTTGATATTGATGGTGACATAGATCCAATGTTCAAGGTGATATATCTCTCTCGATATTTCTGATATTTCCACAAAGTTCGACTTTTTCTTTGTTTACCTGTCTGTCCAACGTCCAACGTCCGTCCAACGATGAGCCAAGAAAATTTAGAGTGTCAAAGAAGTACCTGATATTTGACATATATATAATACTTGAATATCCAGTCTGCTGGAATGGAAAATATAAATGTCTTCAAAGTGTGACTTCACTATTAAGTATCAATTAGCTCAACTAATTCGAAGTCTGAATTGATATTTTAATTGGTTTTACTATATGAGTGCTGTATGTGATATTTCTTTTCCTGTATCAGGAATACTGGTGCAAAAGATTACACCCAAAAGATGTATGTGAAAAGGTTTACAGACAACCTCCCCTACGAGAATCCCTTAAGAAGGGTAAACTGAAAAAGCAAGATCTTGCAATAACCAAACCTAAGGCGAATCTTCTTCGTTTCACCGATCTAATTGGCAAGAAAATCCAATACGATTGTCCTGGATTCTTACCGAACAGACGTCAGGTAAGCAGTTATTCTCAACATTCTTTTCCGGTTATTTCTTTCTTTTCTAGGGTGTATCATAAACCTCATAGCAGCTCTCCTTTTTCTTGTCCCAAAAGGTCTCTGTTCATTTGTCTATATATCCCCTCTCCTCTATACTCGAATATGCATATAACTATCACAATTATGTCTCATTGATCATTTGAGTTTCCATGATTCCTCAGCATCGTATGGCAGGATTAGCTGTGTTAGAAATTGCTCAAAAGGTTTCAAAAGCTTGGCGCATAGAGTGGAGGAATTCAAACAAAGGCACGGCAAGAAACGGGAAAAAAAACCGTAGGAGAGAGAGAATCAACATGCTCAGCCAGAATAGAGGTGGTGCTGGGTGTAGTACTAGCAGTTCCAATGAAACGTCAACTGGATATGCCTCACTGGAAGATCGATCATCTGGCCGCTCTATGTTGTCTTGGCAAGACGTTTATTCCTCTGCTGTCAGATGGAGACAAATTTCAGAGCCTTGTGACCCAGTTGTGTGGGTTAACAAGCTAAGGTACATGTTCCATATCCCATGCTATGCAAGTGGGCGGTATCTAAAGACTATTAGAACAGGCTCAGCATTTCCGAACTTAAGTTTCATTTGATTACTTGGGTGGTTGAGATTATTTATGCTATGTGCAGTGAAGAGTTTAATTCTGGGTTTGGTTCTCATACGCCGATGGTACTCGGACAAGCTAAAGTAGTACGATATTTCCCAAATTATGAAAGGTAAATGGAGATTTTTTCATGTATTCTATTATGACTTTTTCTCATTCCATGGAATGATCAATTAATGATCAATTAATGATCAATTTCGAATATGCTATTTCAGAACCCTGAATCTTGCAAAGACCATGATCAAGGATAAACTCTGTGTACGCAGCAAGGCAGATAAAGTGATTGACTTATCTAAAGATGAGAAGATAGAAGAAGTCAGTTTTCCTTATCTTCTTGCGTGAATGATTCTCGTTTTATCATTGTTCTCTTACTGTGATTGCCTAACGGGATGCAGATAATGCGTGCTGAAACGTGTGAAGAGCTACACAAAATTGTTGGTGAGGATTTCTGGGTGGCTACTTGGTGCGACAGCACCGCATTCGAAGGGTAAGTTTTCTGTTGATTACTATAAACCCGACAAGTTTCTCTTCTCCGTTGCAGTCATATTATTATTATCTTTTGTTGCTTGACTATGCTTCTTCTTTGTTTGTGTTAATATCTACAGGAAACGCCTTGAAGGAACTAGAATCACCTGCATCAAAAAACCGTAAACTTTACTTTTACGCAATTGATTTCACAGAAATCCTTATAACCACTTTCTTGAACTAACTTATCTCTTTTTTTTTAATAATCCAGGGGAAGGCTTGGGTATGATTTTTCAATTAGAACTCCATGTACACCTGCGAGGTGGAGTGATTTTGATGAAGAAATGACCTCTGCTTGGGAGGTAAAAGCCTGATCATACCCAAACTCATAATAGTTTTTTTCCCTCTTCGAGAAAACTAACTCAAAAAGTCCATCACAGGTTTTATGCAATGCCTATTGTGGAGAAAATTACGGTTCTACCGACCTCGACGCCCTGGAAACCGTCAGAGACGCTATCTTGCGCATGACATATTACTGGTAAAAATGACGATGACAAACTTAACCTATGACTATTGATTGATCACTCAGAACATTGTTGGTGTTTGATTGCAAAACTATCGTTTGTTTTCTTTCCCAGGTACAATTTTATGCCGTTAGCTCGAGGGACAGCGGTAACGGGATTTGTAGTGTTACTAGGACTTCTGCTAGCTGCTAATATGGAGTTCACTGAGAGTATCCCGAAAGGGTTACAGATCGATTGGGAAGCTATACTTAACGTTGAACCGGGTTCCTTTGTTGGGTCGGTTAAGTCTTGGTTATACCCGTCCTTGAAGATCAACACGTCGTGGAAAGATCACCCGGAAATTTCCTCGGCTTTTTCAACAACCGGATCGGTTGTCGCGGCGCTTAGCTCTTACAATGACTGATTTTTCAAAATCTAGCTCTCTTGTCATAAGAGGTGAAGAAAGCTAACCAACCATCATGAGCAGCAAGAAAACTTGTGTTTCAATCATAAGTCTTCGGGTTTATGATATGTTTGTCGTAGAGTTACCAAACAAACAAACAAAAAAATAGCAACTTTGATAGGATTTCTTCTTTTTTTTTTTCTTACATCACTGACTTAATTTTATTTACAGTTTTAATAATGTTACCTCTTTTTAGGTCAAGTAATTAATTATGTTATCTCTAAATGAGAACTTTCTCTGTTCAAATCACAAGTAAACATGAGAAAACCTAGGGATTGTGTTGCTTATTATTTACGAAGTCTAAAACTGTAGCACATTTGTGTTTGTGTGTCTTTCTGGCCTTTGGTAAATGGATTTTCTCATATTATTCTATAGATCTGTCTTAGGATGTTAATTAGGACCAAAATTTGGTTTCGATCTTTTTTGCTTAGCCAATTTTGTCACTCTTTTTATTAATGCTGCTAATTTTCTGACTGGTCTGATTGGCACCACTTTTAATACCGTGATCAATATGTATGTATGTGACCGTTGTACACTATTTAGATATTCTGAAATTCGAGAATTGTTTTTAAGATTTGAGTCACAATCATCAAAAAGCCTTTGAGAAAGTCAATGGACGACCACTCGCTTGGGGTTTCTCCACCACCGACACGCACACGCGGCTCTCGAAGTTTCGACTTGTGTCCATGGTATTTGTCTTTACTTTGGAACACTTGTAAATAAATAATGTTAACGTTAGTATTAAGAATAGCGAAGAAATGTGTCTTGTTTTTTCCTAGTCCAGAAAAATAAACTAGAAAAAACGTTTCTGAATAGTTTTAATATTCTAAAGTCATTGAAACACGTATGGAACAAAGTGGGAAGAAGCAAAACAAAAAAAAGAAATCAAAAATCTTAACTCCTAAGCAATACATTTCGTGTCATTGGTTCGACGGTTTGATTCTGTTTTCGTTATTGTATGCCTATTTCCGATCTATCGATTACTCAATACTCATGGTGGATGATGAAAATTAAAGAAAAAGGTTGCGAAAGAGAATGAACGAAAGTGTTAGTTGTGTTTATGGCAGTCATAGTGAGCTGTAAAATTTTAAGGAATAATAATGCCAAAAAATGAAATTTAGGGATCAGCAAAAAAAGAAGGAAAATAAGATTAGAATATATTGGTGAAGTCTCAGTGATTGCCGGAAATCTTTACACTGTATTTTAGCTACAGTAGATACCAATCTAAACTCAATCAACCAGTTGTCATTTCTTCTATATTTTTCAACCAAATTACATTGTTTGTTTGTCATGAAAATCAGATAATTATAGTATGGATTAACAGCATTGGTAATATATTTCAAATCCAATTTTTATATTTACTCGATTTTTTACTTAATTTTCTGTAATAAAATATATATTGGTTTGTATTATAGATGGCTTTACCCGAATCCAATGTATCTTGCACATAATTTTATCAAATAACAAAACGAATGAGAATATCAGAAAACATTATTTACCAAAAAAAAAGGCAAAAGAAAAAGCTGTATTTTTAAAATAGGGAAAATACAAAAATAAAGCTAGTGAACCCTACATTAATTGATACAGGATATGATGTTCTGTCCCAACGGCTACATCTGTATGTGATGTTTCTTTTCAATCGACGGTCTAGATTTCTTCTCACTGTCTATATATATATTAGAAACACACAATTGTCTTTCACTAAACACAACAACAACAGAGATTTATTCAAATCAACAGTTACATTCATTCTTCACTCATATATATTTTTCTAAAATATTTTTCTTTTACTCGAAAATACGAAATATTATTATGGAACGTAATTTCCTCCTAACGGTTACATTGATCTGCATTGTCGTCGCCGGTGTCGGTGGCCAATCTCCGATCTCCTCTCCGACTAAATCTCCCGCCGGTCCTTCTGCTCCAACTGCTTCCCCGGCTAAAACGCCGGCTTCTTCACCTGTGGAAGCACCGAAATCTCCGGCTCCTGTAACATCATCTCCACCGCCGGCTCCTGTTCCCGAGAGCTCTCCTCCGTCACCTTCACCAAAGGCTTCTGCTCCGGTGAGATCTCCACCGGCTTCAGCACCAGAAGCTGCTACACCTCCAGCTCCGGTTGCCGATGTACCGGCTCCAGCTCCAACAAAGGGTAAGAAGCATCACAGCACAACGGCTCCGGCTCCGGCTCCCGAACTTGACAGTCCACCTGCACCACCGACGGAAGCTCCTGGTCCTAGCTCCGACGCAAGTTCTCCCGGTCCGGCCACATCAGCCGACGATCAGGTACTCATTAGGTTAATGTTTTAGAGACGTTTCAAACGTTAAAAACACCATTTTCAGTTTTCGTTATATTTAATTTTTGTATTTATATGTTATTAAT
>KE154548.1:8536-20179 GCA_000411075.1 Sisymbrium irio | reverse complement strand
TTTTTTTTTTTTTTTTTTTTTTTTTGATATACTCTATCGGCTGATCCGGTTGGCCCCGGTAAAAACGCACCGGAGTGCTACAAAGTGGACTTCTCCCGAGGTTCAACGGTTGAACGGTTCAACGGATACCATGAGCTCCGAGCTACCTCGGGTCAATGGGCGATGAGATCCATGAGATTCAAAGTGGGGCACCACACTGCCTATCTCGAGTTTGGAGTGTCTTCCGACTAAATGCCAGGGGGTAGACAGGCCACACAAATGTGATTTTTGTTTTCAGAGAGGATCGAACCCAGGTCTGGGAGTTGCACCCTTCACCCTTCCCTTCCCCTACCACTGGACCACAGATGCGCGGGCTTTGTTTTACTTTATATATCAAACTTAAAAATATTTTACACAAGTGTACACTGAAGGATCTAATTAAATATTCATTCACACATTTGAACGAATTATTTTGAAAATAAAGGTATACCATATCCAATTAGGATTCTAACCATTTTTAGGACGACGGCGATACAATTTGTGCAATTAATTTTTCCAATTGATGATCATATTTTAGGAAAAAAATATGATAATTTTTTTTATTTCTCAACTTTCACATCAATTAAAAAAAAATTCTGACACACATAAATCTTAATTTATTCCTTAATTTTTCTTATGATACAAAAATTAATGAATAAATATTTTTCTTTTTGTTGTCAAAAAAATATTTTTTTCTTATACAAATTTGATGAGGAACATATAAGAACAATTATTCCTTTCTATTCATTTTCATATTTCATTTTTTGAAATGAATTTTTTTCCATTTTTTCTATTTTTTATTCATTAAGTAGTTTTTTGTCACAAATTCACCAAGTACTTCGGAAATTTTTTTATTGAAACACTTCGGAAAAACTTTTTTGAGATTTGAGCTCTCAGGCGATCCTTTCACGATTTGATAAGCCGTTTGATGCTGACCATAATAGAAGCTAAAGAACAGTTTTATTTTTGTAACTTTGATTTGATCGGATTTAAAACAACCAACGACAACAACAATATGGGAAGCTCATTGATACCATTAGACCTCGCGGATGTATTGACCTAAGGATCAAAATTGATGAGACAGTAGACTCCGTCATCAAACATCATACACGTCGTCAGCATAGGATTGAGATCCTGAACATGATAGAGAATGAAATTCATCTATTACAGAACAGAGGTGTATCGAATGAAGAAGATGTAAGGCTTTGGCGAGAAAAAGGAGATATATATAAACCAAAATTCTCTGCAAAAGAAACATGGCACCTCACAAGAGAAGTGCACTCTAAAGTTCCTTGGACCCAGGGGATATGGTTTAAAAACGCAATCCCTAAGTTCTCTTTCACGACTTGGCTTGCAATTCATGACCGGCTCTCTACGGGTGATCATATGGGACAATGGAATAACCAAGCGGACACCTCTTGCTGTCTCTGCAATGATCCTACGGAAACCAGAGATCACCTCTTCTTCCAATGTCGATTTGCAGAGGAGGTATGGTCAGGCCTTATGCGAAGACTTACAAATACTCGCTACACACCAATATGGAGCAGAATTGTGATTATGCTCGGTGACATATCCATCGACAAGCACAAACTCTTTCTTCTGCGCTACGTCTTTCAGGCAACAGCCCACACCTTATGGAGAGAACGGAATGCACGTAGACATGGAGATCCAGCAATGACCTCCGCTTCCATCATCCGGTCGGTAGACAAAATAGTGCGTGCAAGAATCTCCTTCATCCGTCTAAGTGCAGAGGATGATGAGCTAATGCTAACGTGGTTAGCATTGAGAATGAATGATTAAATCAAATCTGTTTGTTTTCAATTTTGTAATCTAAAATCTCTTCGTCATTCATGCAACATCTTGATGTAACACAGTTTTTTGGCTAAATAAAAATTTAACATTCTTTCAAAAGAAAAAAAACCAACAATCTCTTTTCGAAACAAACCTATTACCATGTGCGTTTCAATTTATTCGTCCTATAAATCAGAAAAGTAAAACTGAAGGCTTGAAGGCTTTTAAATCGGTCGTGACCTTATGGATAATGGGCCGAAGCCTATACCATGCCCTTGGCGGCACTAAGTTACTCAATCTTGTATTTTTATACCTATATAATTGAGGTTTCAAAAGGTTCTCAAAGTTTAGTAATAGTTATTTCTCTTTCTAAGCCTACAATTTGTGCTAATTTGTGGTAACCTAAACGAAGAAAATAAATAAAACGTCTTGGGGCAGTCGAGCAAGGATTACCATAGTGAAATTTCTAACCATTTCGAATTTTTTCCCCCTAATTACAAATGTATAACATTCACTTCGATTATTAACCCCCACTACCCAATGCTTAGCTCCGTCCAGCCTTTGCTATTAAAATATTATAGGGAAATCTTTAAATTATTATCACCTAACCACATCACCAGACGTAAATCATGTGTTCCAAAAACCGAAGCCTGACGGAGCTTCGAGAAACTCAATCGAGGTGCAGTTCTTTTTTTTGTGTGTCTGTGTGTAGATGGAAATTTCGAATATTTTGTTTTCTAAAAATTGCATGGGAAATGTACTAAGCTAGGAGCCGACATGTAGCAATCGCACTTCACATGGTTCTTCTTCCGATCTAGCTTTTTTTTAATATAATAAGCAATCAGGTGTATTAAATTGATAAACAAGTTCCGCTATTAGGACAAAGGAGAAAAACAAAAACAAAAAATTGATAAACAAGTTTCTGATTGGGCCAAATTAACAATAATACAACGGATACATCTATATATCTTTTACTTTATATGGAAACAATGCCTCACATGCACAAATTTGATTGATCAAATCAACATCGAAGGCAATAATAACACCGTGACAGTAGTCATTCTTCTTGTTTAATAACACAGTTATCATTCTTTTTATGACATTAAATAGGGTTGATTTTAGTACTATATACTATATTAGAAGGGTTAACCATTTTATTAAACAGGTAAATATATTTTAGAGAAATACTATAAGAAAAGTTTAAGTATAAATAATGTATAATCTAGATTGAATTAATTTTCTGTAGAAGTGTTTACACACTCAATTGCAAAAAAAAAAAATTGTATAGCAATTAAGAAAGAAATTCTTCAAAATAACATTATTATTTTTGTAACCAAAATATTTTAAGAAAGGAAAATAGATAAAAGTATTCCATTAAATAAGGTAATTGAATATTCTATCATTATCTTTTTATTTATACCTAAATTAAAAAGAATGATCTTATATCATCAATATTTTTTTTTTCGATTTTTTTTTAGAAATTACTTTTTACAAAAAAAATATTTTTAAAAACTCGTTTTATCCTAAATATATGTAGAACATTCCTAAAGATTTGTATATTTTTCAAAAAAATTGAAATATAGTTTTGAAAAAAAGTTAGGAAATTGTTTTTTTGAAAACAAAGATTTTGAAATAAAAAAGAGTTGATTTTTTTCACTTATATTTTTTTGAATTGTTATTGTTTTGTTGAATGATAAACTTATTTTATCTTCTTAATGAATATAAACTAATTTTTAATTCTATTTAATAAAATATTTGATCATTTTTTTGACATAAATCTCCAAATTAATTTATTTTAAGATCTTTATTTTATTTTTATTTCTTTAATTAACATATGAGAAAGAGAGATAAATCAGTATTTAATTTTATTTAATATAATTTTGTCACTTTTTCTTTCCCAAAACATTTTAGTTAAAAATTCATTTAATTTTGGATCAACTTTTATGATTTATTTTTTTGGCTGTTAATAATTTTGTTTAAGTTTGTAATTAAAATTTTTTATTTTTGTTAATTATAATATTTTTTTACCAAATAAAGTATACTTTGACAAATATTCAAAATGTTAAATCATCTATTACCAATTACTGAGAGCATGTTATTTACTAATTTATGTTATATACTAATTTTGAATGATTAAAGTTTATATAATAAGATAAAAAGTAATGAATTCTTAATAATAATCTCACTTCTATTATTGCGTATGTCTAGTCACACATTTAAATATTGTTAATTGTATGACCACATTATTGAAAATTTTCTCATTGCTTTATTACTTTGGAATATAAAAATCTGAGGTAACACATGATCCATACGATATGTGTCGGAATCAGCGAAGTCACCATAGTTTTGTTATTTGGTTGGTAAATAAATCTTTATTTGAAAAATAAATATATTGGTGTTACGATCGTTTTTTTTTTATAAGTTTAGTGTGACGATCAGACCTTAACAATATATATCTAACATATCACTAATTTAATGCATTGATTTACATTAAAAGTTTTTTTATAACTTTGATAAGGGGTAAACTAGAATTTGGTTCGAAAACACTATTCTGAGTTCTACACAAACATTTTTTAAACAAAACATAGCCCAAAAATTACGTTGTTAATAGTGACAATATATTAATACATCAAAGAAAATATTACAAGAATGATTTCTTTTCCAAAATTTAAAATTTGCTAAGATTCCATAATTTGTAATTAGATTTCTTACATTTCATGTTTGTAAGTCTTGAAAAAATGAAACCAGCGAGTTTAGTAAACGAACACTCTGTAAAAAGTTTAGTAAACAAAGACTCTGGAAAAAGTGTGATATTTAAAAAAAAAACATTCATCATAGCTGTGTTTATGCAAATAAATTAAATAAATCATTTCATTACATTACTATTTTACAACTATTATTTATTTTTAAACATTATCTAAATTTAACTTAACTATTTTTCATAATTTTGAGGCCAGCTATATTATTATTTTTTAGTTGTTTTCTGAATCTAGAAACAGATATCCACGTATATCATATTTTGTTCAAATTCATATCTTTGTTGACCGGCAGATCTTAACCTTTATAGATCCTAAAGTTTCAAAATAATAAATTCTCATATCTATACCTAATCAAAACATTATATGATTTTTATATAACAAGATATTGCATGCTAAATAAAAAACAAAAATCGCCAGGAAAACCAGTAATCATTAAATTAAATATTCATAAGCCAAGAAGCCAAAACCATATATATAATATAGTGTGTGATTATATATGACTTGGTATCAGGCTGACCCACGAGCCATATTTTTCAGATCACACGTCCAATTAAAGAATACTTAAAAGTATATAATTTAAATAAAAAAATACACAAACATATATATCAAGAAAAATATTCATATTTTTTTTTGGGTATTCAAAATGTTCATATCTTTACCGCATATATTGAATATTTCTTGTATGATGAAATTTGTAAAGAACTCAAACTTATTTGAATTTACATTTGAAATAAATAATATATTTCACGTTAATTATTAAGCACAGCCAAAATATATTAACTACTTAGCGTATATTCTTTTATTATAGGTAAAAACAAATTGTATTTTACTATCTTAGCATGAGAGTTTTTCATATTTCTGAGTTAAGTTTTCGTTTACTGTTTGAGAGGAAGATATCAGAATTGTAAACTCAGCTATAACTTATAAATCGACAAAATTCAATCTCTCGAACTCAACTTTTAAGACATATTATTCATGAAACAGAGGAGGAGGGAAAAACGGTAGGTTTTCAATTTATTCCGCTTAACAAAGACAGTCTTGGTTACAGAAACACACAAAAGTGTTACAGTTACGAAAGCACAACTAAACCTTTGAATCGGTAAGAAGTTTATTCATAACGGGTCGAAGGTTACATATGGCTCGTAACGGCACCACCTTACGCATTGCCATCTCTGGACCTTCGGTCATATCAATCTCTTCGCCATTGATTTTTCCCCAGTCAAAGCATTGAATCAACGATCCTAACGCCAAGGTCACAATCTTGTTCGCTAATCCAGCGCCGGGACACATTCTCCGTCCACTTCCAAACGTTATGAGCGTACGAACATCGTCTTTTTCTCCTTCTCCTCCACCACTAAACCTATCTGGGTTAAACCTCTCTGGTTCGCTCCAAAGTTCTGGATCCCTGTGAATACTCCACGCGTTCACCATCACCATCGTTTCACGTGGCACGTCGTATCCTCCGATTTGGATGTCCTCTACCGTTAATCTAGGCACAAGAAGCGGCGCCGCTGGATATAGCCTGAGTGTCTCCGACACTACGTTTTGGAGGTAAGGCAGGTTTGGAATGTCTGTTTCCTCTATCAAACGGTCTTGTCCGATTTTCTCGTCAATCTCTAGTTTTAACTTTTCCAACAACTCTGGGTGATTCAGCAAACTCGCCATCGCCCACTCTATTGTCACTGCCGATGTCTCTGATGCGGCAAACATTATGCCCTGTTTGACAGACAATTTTTTAAGTCTTTTCCCTAATATTTTATATAATAATGTTGTCACAGTTCTAATTGAAAAAAAATAAAAAATAAGTTTTACCAGCATTAGGCCTTTGATGATGACTTCACTGTAGTACTCTGGGTCTTGTTCTTGCAAAGATAGCAAGTGATTAACCATTGTGTTACCGTCTTTGTTTCCCTTGCACTCATCAAGCAGACGCTGCAAGATAGCATCCATGGATTCTCCAACAGCTTTCACTTTCTTCTCAAAACTCCTTCCGAATATCTTCAGGAATGGCAAGTATTCACCAGGGTGTCTCGCGCCGCTGGTGCTGGTAATGTAAGCAATAAGTTTCTTGAACGTATCTGCTTCTGCTTTGTCGCTGGCATCTTCTCCGTAGTAGATCTTCCCTGTAACCATCCTCACGATGTTGTTGAACGTTAAGTCGTAAAAGAGTGACTCGAGCTCGACCTCTTTGTTGATGAGAGCGTCACGTGAGAGTCTAGTGAGCATGCGGTGGATTTCCTCTTTGCGGATGTGGAGGAAGTTGGCGAGACGTTTTGAGGAGACGATCTCGAGGGAGCATATTTTGCGGAGGTTACGCCAGTGGTCACCGTAAGGTGTGGTTGCAATGGTTGTATAGTTGTAAGCGATGTATTTGGAAGTTAGGAAACGTGGGCGGTTTGATACGACGACGTCATTTTGACCCGTGAAGCATTCTCTTGCGAGTGCGGAGGAAGAGATGACAACGGCACGGCGGGTACCGAGTCGGAGGTAGAAGATGGGGCCGTGTGCTTTGGCGAGTCGGTGGAAGAGACGGTGGACCGGCGGTTTGATGAGGCGATGGTGGCCGATAATGGGGAGAGAGTGAGGCGGAGAGGGAGGAAGGTTGAGACGCTTCGTTTTAGAGAAGAAGTATTTGTAAGCAATGAGAAGCAAAGCTATAGGGAGAATCACATAGTAAGACATCTTTGTCACGTTCTTTTTTGGTGGTGTCGCTGATCATACGTTGTGATGGTCTATATATAGGAAGAAAAGAAAAAGAGCTTTACTTATAGAAAGGAATATATTATTGATCATAAAATGAAAAAATAAATACTGACCCAACCATTACTTCATTTTTAAAGTGACAGCGTCATGTTTTTAAGGAAGAAATGCGATCATTTTATTTTAAGATGCAAAATAATATTCAACTGTTGATAAAAATCAAAAAATAATATTCAACTAGATGGTTTAGTGGTTGAACAATTCGTTGTACAAGTTCTCACGAATCACGATGTGATTGCTTTTTGTTATGGTCTGATAATTCGTTCTGAAAGTTCAAATATCTGAAACTGATGAATTTATATATGGATGTTTTAACTTAATGTTTTTATTTTCAGATCCATTAAATTACTTTAAATACCATTAGATTACACTGCATCTTTAAAAATTCATAATATACTTTTTAATTGATAAAACCCCTTTAAATTGTTTAAACCAATTTCTAAAAAAATTATACAATATTTCTCTATATTTATCATAATTATTGTAATATTAGTCTAAAATATAATGAGATATATTAGTAAATTCACATTGATTATTTGGATATGAATATCTTGATAATTTCAGATATCTAATCTGTATATCTTTACAATATACACTATGAAATACTCATTTTTTAGATAAATCAGTACACGATATTTTTTATTTTTCAGAAATCAATACAATATTAGTTTAATGGAATTCGAAGTCCTTGCAAAAAAAGTCGGTTATATAAGCCATAGTTGCTAAAATGAGCAGTAAAAACATCACCAGTGCTTGATGGCTTTTCAATTTCACTATATGTTTCGTGGCTCTTCACTTTCAGAAGTGTTGACTGGCAACTCCACCGTCTCTTTGGTTTAATTAATAAACATTTATATGTCTTCGAATTTATAGGGATTGATCACATATTCACATGTTTAAAATTTTAAAACAAGATTACAAAGATTATATTATTTTATTTTATTTTATAATAGAAAAAGAAGACTAGCCACACATAAACCTTACAGTACGTAAACTGCCGTTTTATTAAAATGCTTTTTTCGGGTCGGCACCGGAAAAAACATTTTATGGTTCTGATCAAATTTTTATGATTTCTTCTATGTTTCGGCTTCATGAGATTTTTTTGGATTAAAGCTGTATTGATTTTATACATTTTTATTCTTTCTTTTATGTTTGAATTGTATTCCATTTTGTGTTGTGTCTCTTTTCAGAAAAAAATAGTACTGATGTAAATGTTATACTACAAGATAACGTTAAACTAAATCACATTCCTAAATAATGATTATAATCATGATACACGTTTTACTATTAACAATAATAAAGAAAAAGTATAATGCGTGGTTGGTATCAATGGTAAAACTAATAAGAATAAAAAATTTCAGACTAAAATTTGGCAAATACTACCCAAACTAACCTTCGTCTCCAACATTCTCACTCGTCAGCCCGAACAACCGTAATAGTATTATTAAGTTTTTTTTCTAACATCTGGTGGATTACTATTAAGTTAATTCGTTCGCAAATAAGAAAAGATTCGGTGCAAATGAACACGCAATTGTTAACAGAATATGATTGTATGTGTATATTATATATTAAAATAGAAATAATTAGAAGTTATTTTATTAATATATCATATTTTATTTTTAAATTTTTTTCTTTTTAATTATTTTGATTTTTATCTCTATTATCAAATATTAGTAAACTTTTATAAAAAATAAAGTAATACTTGATTCAAAAAGGTCTTGATGATTTACTACTAAAACTAAATTCGTGTTCTAAACCTAATATTTTTTTCAAAATATATTTCCTCTAAATTTTTTTAAAAAAAATTAGTAAACAGTAAAATAGTAGAAAGATTAAATAAAACACATATAAAAATAATTAACATAGGAAATTATGTAACTAATATTTAGCATATTTCAGACTATTGAATATAGATATATTTTAATTTAGTGTCATTGTTTATTTTTAAAAATTATTATGAAATTGTTTATTCTGTAAAACTGTAGTATGTTAACTACTATAGTTCTATAGTGTTTATTTATTAAACTGATTATATTTATTTATTTTTATAATACTATATTTATATTTATTTTCATTCTTGTTTATTTATTAATAAAAAATTTAGACGAAACTATACTAAATATAAACACTTTTTATCTATTTTGTAGGAAAATTAAATATTATCAAATATTAATAGTTATTTAAGATAAATTCATTCTTTTTTTCTTTTTTGGTAAAGTCATTCTTTTTAGTTTTAGATTTATAAAATAAATTTAAAAACTTTTATTTATATTTATTTTAATAAAAATAAAATATTTATTTTTTACCATATACGGCAATCTTAGTATTAAATAACCAACCAAATTAAATTTAAATAAAAGTTATTAATTTATCGATTAAAATAAATAACAAATTCTCATGTTTAAACAAAAAAAAAATCAAACAATAATAAAAATTTACGGAACTATATAGTTATTAATATGAAAAAAAAATATATATTATAAAGATTGTTTAATTAAAAAAAAAATTGTAAAACCAAATAATTTGGTGGTTCATAAATGAATTTATTATTTAACAAATCTTCCAAATTTTAAACTAATTCAATTGTTTTCGTTTTATAATTTGTATCAAATTTATTTATAATTTATTTTATTTCCCATTGCCAAAATCTCTCTTTTAATTTTTTATATATCATCTGAAATGATTGGATAGAGAAATTCGAAATCGAATTCATATATAAATTAGAAGGACCTGAGTCAACTATGAATATCATGTAAACTTTTAATAGATTGTTCAAAATTCTCACTGTGGAATTGAGTAATCTTAAAAAATGTCTCAACCTTTCCAGGGAGAAAAAGATGTCTCAACCTCCACTATATACTTACCAAATTGGTACTTATAAATAAATTAAACAAATAATTTAAATAACTTTTAGAAAAGCGATCGATGGACGAAAGAAAATCATTTTGAGCAAAGACTTTTACCTAGGTAAACAGGAAAATTTATAACCATTTCACCTCATTATTGTCTAAAAAGCATTTCATCTCGCATTTTTAAAACATATAAACACACAACACAAGTATCCTCAAGATCACTTTTTTTTTCGTTTATAGAAATTTCACAGGAATCATTTAAACCACCCCTCCAATACATTTAGCGATTTCAATGTTCTGTAAAATCTAAATCTTAGATCTTTAAATTATGCTATTATAATTCACAACACGTGAAACACGTCCCCAAAATCGAAGCTTTTTCGATCAAAATAAAAAAATCGAAGCTTAATCAGGAGCAGACCCCACACACGAGATAAGGTAGCACCGTAGCAGGGTCAGCTGACCCATTAAAATTTGTAGAGAATTATAACACATCTCTTTAATAATATATTCACAATATTACTTCCTTTTGACCACTGGATGCAATAATACGTTCATAATAATGTAAGTGTGGCAAATGAATTATAGTATATGCTTTCTCCTTTCATTTGAATCATTGATTCTTTTGGTTTTTTATATATGTTAAAAGTAAAACAGTAAATATTTACTTTTAGTAATTACTTTTCGTTATTTCTAATCAACTTATTTATTTGTTTCTTGATAAATATTTCACCATTTGTATTTTTACAATTCAATTTACGTTTTGATCTAATGCACTAATTTTAGAAAATCGATTTTTAAGAAATAAATTTCATCAAAAACATTTAACATAAATAATAATAAAGAATAATTTATATGAAAACTGTACATTAATTTTCCTTGTTTTGTCGTAAAGGAAAAAATATTTTTCTTATTTTGTGTAATGGTCAGAAATGGAGTAGATGAAAATTTTGAATCTTCAATGGAAAACGTGTGGATAGTACCTATATATGCTTGCTGCGATCGAGGTTTTACTATTAAAGTGTTTTTTTCTCTCATTAAAAGGGATTATTAAACTACTAGACAGATAAACAAGAATACGTTATCAAATCCAAGGTTAGGGAAACAATAATAATTAATTTAATAAAAAATACTATATAATTTAACTTTAATAATGATGGCCTAATGGTTTTCATTTGGAGAAAAAATTTATCCTGTAGATCTAAACTAGGAATCAATTTGCTTCAAATGTAAAAAAATTAATTAGTTTTATTTGATCTGTTGAATTAGTAGTAGATTTTAGATTTATTACAAAAATTGGATGAACAGGTGGAAAATTATCCGCAGACACATGGCTTACCGGCTGCTGTGACGCCTTGATAATTTTATTTTTCATTATTTTCTTTAATGAGAGAAGAAAAGTACGATACGATGGCCGACGGGCGACGACCTGGTGTTCTGCGAGTGACAGCCTTCCTTAACGC
>KE154546.1:90076-103628 GCA_000411075.1 Sisymbrium irio | reverse complement strand
CTCATTGCCACAACATATCTTTTGTTATGTGTCAATCATGTATCAACACTTACATGAGATGACATATGATACCCTAAACATGTTAGTCTAATCCATTGCCTTTGTCTGAACGATCACTCCATATGAGACATTTATAACAACTCCATCTCTGTATATATGTCTCATCTAACACAATCACGTCGTGTTTCAGCAATGATCTCATGATATGAGATACCACCTTATAAAACTCAGTCGACACGACATCTTCACGTTTTTCATAGTTAATACTCTTTTGTGATTTTACGTTAATATATATAGGTAGATGTGGCTCGAACTTTAGTATTCAAATCTCAGACATACAAATGAGTAGTTGAGTACAGAATCGATATTACTACGGAATATTGACATAGTAATAAAGAAATCAGTTATGAAAAGCTAACAAGTGCACGTCTGATAAGTACTAGTTTTTTCTTGTCACGTGCCAATATCGAGTCATTGCGTTTTATAGCAGTCAAAATAAAACCAACAAATAAAATAATAAACAGTAACATATTTGTTGAAGTCACATTTGGTTGGTGATTAGAAGAAAAGCTACGAATGGATAATGATCTAACGAAGTTTCGTTTAATATCATGTAGAGAGAATCAATCTCACGAAAGTACCTTAGAGATAATGATAGATATCTACTATCTCCTAAAAATCTCTTTAAGCCTGTAATATTCTTTGTTGGAGAGCTTTCACAGATTAACAGAAGGAATTAAGAAGAAGCTTAAAAGTCAGTGGGTTGACGAAAGCAAAAATCGACAGACCGTATCATAGCCATTCATTTCCTCTTTTCAAAATCTTTGTTTCTGAACATTTTTTATGGGAAAAGTTCAATCTGGAAAATGATAATAAACTTTTTTGTTAAACGAGCATAGTCATTTGTCTGGTAAAGGTAGAATTGCACTTGATGTGAGAGCAGAAAAAAATGTTGAATTACATTTTTAACTTTTTAATTGTTAAGAAACAGAGTAACACTTTTAACCCAAATGTAAGAAAACTAAAATCCCAATAATAATTTCTAAACCCAATGAAAGTTCAAACAAAAAAAACTTATAAACCTTTACAATGTGGGCATTTTCTCATAATGTCCTTTCAATACATGATTATATCTTAACATAAAAACAAAATCTTTTTTATTTAATTTTAGATAGTTATAGTAGCTAAGTAATAAAAAAGACATTTGTGAGATTAATAAGAAAACAGATTATAATGGTGCATTTGACTCGAAGTCTACCCACAAATCTATTAAAGAACAAAATCAATTTTAAAATTTATTTCGCTAAAAATATGTAGCGAATGTTCTATCAAAAATGTATAACAGTTAATACTTATATACATTATATTTTTTATTTCAAAGTCGTCAAAATCAGTGATACCAAACCAAATAATGCCAAATGGAATTGGTAAATGGTAAAAACTGTAAAAAATATCATTAAAAGAAGAAAGAATCAGCCCCATCATTTAGCATTTCTCTTGCAGATTCTGTTCCTCTGTGCCCAGAGGAATGACGTCATTGTTGTCTATTATATGTCTTTTTAACGCATGTTTTTACGCTTATTTCTCGCTGATACATTTATTTTTATTTTTTTTCGCTAATAAAAAATATAAAAATATATTACTGATTATGTAAAAATACAAGATCTCTCTCAAGTGGAGTTTTGAGTTCAATAGGTAGTAAAATAGAAGTAGTACAGAATTTTGCATCATTTGTTCCTTGAGCAGCAAGGAAATGTGCTGGCCTGTTACTTTCGCGAGAAGTGAAGGTAAACGTAGTCTCAGAATAATGAGAGACAGAGAATCGTATGTCTTCAATTAGATTGTGCAATCTCCAGTTGTAGGATCTGCCTGAGAGAATGTTGTAAAGGACTTGGCAATCAGTTTCAAAAATAATCTTATGATATGATATTGTTCACGGTTAATATTATATTAATATGTTTCTTTTTATTAGATCGGTTTAAATATGAACCGGTAACTGAATCAGAATAAACCATCTGATCACAATTATAGATTACTCGGGAACTTTTGAACCGGATTCGACTTTTGCGATCATATATAATATAGTCAAACTCTAAATGAATATTTTTATTTTAAAATATATATGTACATAGATAAATAAATAAATTAATATTTACTACCACCCCTCTTATGAAATAGAGTTCATATCGTATATTCCATATAGTTTGGGAAGCTCGGTACATAAGTTTTATTATATTTAATAAAATGTAATTTTGGAGTAACCTAAGCTTTAACTATACTAAAATAGTTGCTAGGGACCAATACAAGGTTGGTAATTGTTATATAGGAAAGCGTCAAAAATGAGAGACTCAGACCAGAAGAATGTATACATGGGAACCCAACCAATACTAAAATTATTCACCTTTCATTATCAACTTGAAAAAAAATATCAACTTTTTATTAATTACTTTTGATCTAATAATATAGGTCACACTATTATGTGTTTCCCATTATCCTCATTGGGTTTTGGGAAAAAAATCTAGAATAGAAAATTAAGGTTAATTACTAGAATATATCTGTTTCTATTTTAGTTACTGGATAAAATTAAATGGTCCTATTACCCTTTTAAGCTTTGATAGGAAATCTAATTACCATATATGCCATTACTTTTTTCTTCTAATCCACTAAAAATTTTAATATTTACAAAATTGATTTTAATTAACAAATTGTTTAAATTAAGCAGATTTGTTTTGGAGTGATAGATTTTTTTGTACGATTTTTATATAATATATCGTATGAAATAACAGATTTATATAGAATCTGTCACAAGTTTATTTGAAATAACATATTTAAAAAAAAAAATATGTAACATAAGATAGCAGATTATTTTTAGTGATAATTTTATTAAAAACATGTGGAACTAACGACAGGCTTATTTTATTTTGACAGATTTTTTGCAAATTTTAAATTTATTTGACAGGTTTTTTATTTACTTGACGACAGATTTAGTATCTTCAACAGTTTTTTATATTTTTGACAGATTTAATATTTTTAGCAGATTTTTTATTTCTATGTGATATCAGATTTAACTTTTAGTAGAATATGTTTTTTATATGTTTTTTTATTTGACAGCAGATTTTGTTTTGATAGACTTTTATATTAACGTGATGAAAGATTTATTATATTATATTATGACAGATTTATTAGGAGAATGTTATTTATAAAACATGTTTATCTTAAAAAACAAGTTTCACGTTGAATTCAATTGTCAACGGCCATTAAACACAAGAGAATAAACATAAACAAGTTTCGCGTTGAATATGTAGAACCCTAATCCACTTACGATGACATTCTTAAAAAATCAATCCTGTGAATACAAATAATAAAATTGGATTAAAAGCCTAATAAAATCTTCATCTCATATCGAAAAAATCAATCGGGCAAATACAATTACCTATTCTCTTTGTTTTCTCCTTGGTTCTTCGATTTGATTGATAGATAGAAATTTCTGGATTGAAGAACTTGATTTAAGAAAAGAATTCAATTGAATATACAATTGACGAATAAGAAATCACCATAGAAAGCGACGAACAAGAATGAAATCACCGCAGCTGGAAATAGAGGTTTGACAAAGAATGAATTCGATGAAGACTGGGAGTTATGTATTCATCGATTATGTTTTTTTTTAAGGATATGTTATATAATTTATATTAATAAATAACGTTAATATATATTAAAATTATTTATTATTAAATCATAATGCTAAATTTGCCTTTAACACTTTTAGTTTGACCTATTCTAGTAATGTTGTTTTTGGATGTCTTATTCTAATATTTTCTCAAAATTTTGTCATATTCTAAGTCATCCCTAGATTTTTTTTTTGTTATTAATAAAATAATTTAAAATGTATTGACGACCTGTTGTTTTAATAGACAACTACGTACAAATAATTGTCGCTACGTTTGTTCATGTTTGTTGGCACAAAAAAAGTTTGTCTTCCATTTCTTAAAAGTAAAAAAAAAAAACAAAAAAACAGATTACATTATTTTTTCCTTGGAAAGATGTTGCACTTTCTACTTTTGAATGTCAATTTTATACCAAGTTGCTTTCTGACGTTGGGGATAATAGGGAAAACCAACCCGAATTTTTTCTTACGGGGATTTTCATACCCTAATTTTCATAAGTGGGATTTTCATACTTAAACTTCATTTAATTTTAAATTTCATACATGAACTAATTTTTATTGGTGAAATACAACCTGACATTTTTTCTGCAGTTAATTTATATCCAAACTTTCATAAATATATTTATCAATCTAGTTTTTTATACTATAAATTAGATATCTTATCTAAGTTTATTTTCTTGAAATCCAACACTAAATTTAATGGTGTTAGTCAATGTCAAATCAAATTATGATGATATATAATGCAGTCTATATGAAAATTTCATGTGAAAAATTAGAAAAATTTTCATTTACTTTTATTTTCTTTCTTTTCAAAGATAATGAATTTTTATGAAAAATAGATTTTAAAGAAACGAGGTTTATCTGTAAATGTAATAATGTTTTAAAAAGATGAAGAATAAAAAAATGAGTTTCTTTTATTAGCACATGATTTAATTATTGATATATTATAGTTTTCAATAAATTGTAAAAAGTTAGCATGACAGAGTGGTTAAAAATATACCATTAAATTTGACTTCGAGAGTTTGAAAGATTTTTTTAGTTTTATTTAATAAAATACTATAATGTATTCTTAAGTTCATGACATATTCAATAATCATCTAAATTTGACCGTTTCTAACATTATTAGAGTCAGTTTTGGATTTCACAAATTTTTTATTCATTTCAGATATAAAATTTAAAATTTAAAAAAACATTTGAGTTTAAAATTAATTTTATAAAAGTTTTGAGTATAAAACTCCCTCTGAAAAAAAAGTTCAGGTTGGATTTCACCTAAAAAGTTCAGTTTAGGTATGAAATTGAAAATTAAATAGAGTTTGGGTATAAAAATTCTATCTATAAAAGTTTGGGTAGGAAAATTTTCGTAAAAAAAGTTCGGGTTGGTTTTTCCTATTTTTTCTCTGACGTTGTAACAAGAATCCAAAAAGAGAGATTTAGATATTTCTCCGATTTTTTGGCAAAGAGAACATAAAGAAAAATACCATCACACTTACATGTTCAGGCACAAATATCCAATGTCTATCATATAGAACTCCAGATTGTGTTACCTCTGATCTTCCATTCTACTTTTTTAATGATTTCTTAAATCCCAACGTTGTAGCAAGAATACAAAAAGAGAGGTTGAGAAAAAGAATATAAAAGAAAAACCATCACATCACACTACATGTTCTACAAGACATGCAAAAAAATATCCAGTGTTACTTTTCGTCTTTTTATTTGATATTTGTTACGTTTCTCATAGTTAATACTCTTTTGTGATTTTACTTTAATATATGTATATGTTAGGTCTCGCTATTGGGGTCGTCGGGTCGAATTCAAGCTGGATCTAATTGGTTTGGTTCTTTCGAGTAAAGAAATTTAGAATCCGTATAAATTCTTATAATAATTTGGTTTGGTTCCTCTCGGATCCGGATCGGTTCAGTTTTTATCTACAAAATATCCTTATAATTTTTTACCGAAGTTTTTTTCTGGTTCGAATCCGATATTTTCGTATATTTTTGTTCGTTTTTGTACAAATTATTTCTGATTCTAAAATATCCTTATAATTATAATTAAAAATTATATCCGAATTATTTATAGATAAAAAATTATATATCCGGATATAAAATATCTTTATAATTATATCCGAATTTTTTAAAAATAAACGATATTAAATAGATATAAACTAAAAATTAAAATTTATTTTTAAAATAAATATTCAACAAATCCATATAAAAACATTTTACTGATAAATATTAAAATGAAGTAAAATAATATAAATATTATTCTTGGTTTAGTGGTAAAGTAGTTTCCTACTGAAAAATGGACTAGGGTTGAATCCAGCGTAATGCATTATTTTTTGGATTGACTCATGGATAAAATTAGGATCCAAACCTGATTCGAACTGAGTTTTTCGGGACGATTCCGGGTTGAGTCTTCCCATCCGGGTAAATGCCCAGCCCTAGTAGATGTGACTCGAACATACTTTCATATTCAAATCTCAGATAACATACAAAATGAGTAGTTGAGTACAGAATCGATATTACTACGGAGTATTGATAATTTGACATAGTAATAATAAGTAATCTTTTATCTAATAAATCACAAGCCATATGACCAATCAAATTCTGTCATATGTCATGTATTTCAGATTCTTTTATCAAAAAAATTTTGTTACAAAAAGTTATACATGATCTCATTTTTTTTTGTTGGTAATCCCAAATCTCATTTTAAACATATGAAAAAATGACAGTTGAAAATCATATTTAGCCATGTATCATTATTTCCAAAAATAAAACAATTGCAAACAAAAAAAAACTGTCCAAAAACGTGTGTTATCACGTCATGTAGTGGGCAACTGGGCATAAATCAATTAGTTTAAATCCTTTTAATCAATTATTTGATGTTTTAAATTAAATACAATTGCAAAATATTTTTAAATAAAGATATGATGGCTAAAAAGAAAAATCTGTACGAACCATTTGATGCTGGGTGTGAATCAATTTGTTCAAACCTTCAAGACTATTTAATTAATTATTTTCTGCTTTTTAAAAAATTAAAACGATTACGAATCACATCAAAAATGTTAATAAAGATGAATTTTAAATTCAAACCAATATCTAAAACTTTTAATAACCATCGACAAAAAAATATTATAAAACTGCAATTAACTAAATCCCTTTATTCTCTCAACTCACTATCTAGATGTTTATAGATAAACTCCATAACTTCTTATTATATATAAGGTTTTCTCTCTTTTTTCTTTTCCAATTTCTTTTATCTTCTTAGGCTTAGATTAGTGACCATGTTTTAGGGAAAGAAACATGAGAATTTGTTATTCCTCAAATTTTACACCAATCTAAAGAAAAATTTCCTAAAATTTTGGACATATGAGACCCATTTTATTCCTCTTATTTTTCTTATGATAGAGGAGTAATGAATAAATATTTTCTTCTTGAAAATTGATGAGGAACAAATAGGAATAATAATTAAAATTAAAAATTAAAAAAAAAACTAAAGATAATTCAATGAAATATAAAAAACAAATTGAATATTACTTGTCTGTTTTTTTATTTAAATATAAATTTATATTTAAAAAACATTTGTTCTTTATTTGTTTACCATTTATGCTGAAAATTTGTCCAATCTTTCCTCTTATTTATTCTTCTAATATTCCTAAAAAGAGAAATTTCCAATTCCTCAAATGAAAATTTGTCCCTTTTTTTTTCAATTCCCTATGTTTCTCATGTGGTCACCAATCTAAGTTTATTTTTCAAGAAAATCAATTTCTCTGTATTCGGATGTATTTTTTTTTTCTCATTCTCAAATTAGTGCTTACTTAAGTTTTTACATATTTTAGGTCAAAGAATCAACTTATTTCTTCATGAAAAGATGGAAAATCAGAGTTTTATCATCTCAGAAGGCCTGGAAAAAGGTATATAAAATTACTTTTTAAATTTTGAATTCTAAATTTCAATTTACATAAAAACTGATTAAACTAAGATTTGCATTAATTTTAAAAATAACATGAAGAGAATATTCAAGCTTCTGTGGTTTAAAAGAAGAGTATGGAGATATCATAAATTTTGAACTATTGGCTATCTATGGAGATTACAGAAGAATAATACACATTTACAACATAAATTTTTTTTTTCTCTTTGAGTGGTCTTATTTTTTATTGATGTATATAATCTTCTTATATTTTAAAATGAGCAAAATTTAATAAATTTTTTCTTTTTTTATGAAGAAATTCTTAATTTTAAATCTTGATTTATATTATTTTACATAATATTTTTAAAAAATCTTTTACTATAATAGTTTTATTAGTTTAATTATATAATGTCCGTGCAGCACGGGAATATACTAGTCAATTATAAAAAGCTAACAAGTGCACGCCTGATAACTGCTAGTTTTTTCTTGTCACGTGCCAATATCGAGTCATTGCGTTTTATAGCAATCAAAATAAAACCAACAAATAAAATAATAAACAGCAACATATTTTCTGAAGTCACATTCGGTTGGTGATTAGAAGAAAAGCTATGAATGGATAATGATATAAGAAAGATTCATTTGGCTCCTCTGATTGTTTAATATCGTGTAGAGAGAATTTAAAAGTATTTGTATCAGCAAACTCTTTAATTCCAGAATTCCAAAGTTTTTTTTTTTCTTTCGTTTCACTTAAAAAAAAAATTAATAAGAGGACCTATCGTGGGCTGTAGAATATTGTTAACACGGGTTCACCCCAGCGAATCGGAGTCTTAAATGTAATAATATAATATTAATTTGTTTTTTTGAAAAGCGTGCGAACCTCACTTTTGAACCCTTGTTGCAGGTACTCTAACAATCTCACGAAAGTACATTAAATAGAGATAATGATAGATATCTAGGTAACTTTTAAAAATCTCGTTAAATCTATCATATTCTTTGAATTTTTGTCGGAGAGCTTTTACAGAGAAATTGAAGGAATTAAGTAGAATCTTGTATTTGACCCAGCAAAAAAGTAGAACCTTAAAAGTCAGTGGGTTGACAAAAGAAAAAATCGACAGACCCACGAGTCTTCACCGTTAATTTCCTCTTTTCAAAATCTTTGTTTCTGAACTTTTTTATACGAAAAGTTTAATTTGGAAAATGATAATAAACTGTTTTTTTAAACCGAATATAGTCATTTGTCTGTAAAGGTAGAATTGCAGTTGATGAGATCAGTAAAAAATGTAGAATTGCATTTCTACCCTTTTAATTGTCAAGAAAAACAGAGTAATATTTTTAACCTAAGTAAGAAAACTAATTAAAATCCCAATAATAACTTCTAAACCCAATGAAATTTCAAATAAAACAAAAACACTTATAAACCTTTACAAAGTGGACATTTTCTCATAATCTATACTATAATAGAGAAACAACTCTCTCCATACGAATGACACGTCGACATTTGTAGACTTGACACATGTCTGAGAAAAACCAAACGTCGTACTCTATTCTATCTAATTGCCTTCTCACTTTTCATTATGGCTTAACAGTTCTCTATTTGTTTCGTCTTCTTTAGTTTACCGGATAAACGGAAAATTAAGATCGGAGAAACTTGACCCAAAAAAATAAAATAAAAAGATTCGGAGGAAAAAGGGAATTTTGAGAGAGAAACCTTCCGTGGGTGTCTATGAGCGAGAAGGAAACCATGGTTTTTCAGAATTGTCGTCATAATCCCACCAGTAAATCAACATATTCGGAGTTCTTTTTTTTCGATTGAATTATTAGGTTTTGTCCTCTGTCCAGGGTTTTGGTTGATTTCTAATTTCTATATTTTCTTATGGGAATATGGTTGGGCTTTCTTAAATGATGATTTCCAAAGCTAATGATGCTGCCAAATCAGAATCACTCTCCTACACCTTTTGCTCAAGATAGTTGTTTTGAGAATGCAAATAACTCTGATTTTTTTTCCTAAAAAAACAGATTTCTTTCCATTCACCGAAAAAAATCGAAAAGAAGATTCTGAAGCATAGATGGCCACCGTCTTAAAATCCTTACCAGTCATCGGTACTAAGGAAAACCCTGAATTTTATTCTCTTATACTCTTATCAAAATCATTAAACTCAATTTCATGTTCTTGCAGACATCTCTCTCCTTGACTTCTCAATTGTGATGATCCCGGTGTCAATGAGGTTGTCCGACAACTGGATAAAGCTTCTCGGGACGCCAGAATCTTCTACGTGGTACGAAAATTATGTTTAGTGGTCGAGATTGTGTTCCTTTTCCTGGGGTTTTGGAAATTTGATCTTATTTTTTTTTCTTTAGGGTGAGTGGAGAGTAGATAGGCCATGTCATTTTCGAGGATCTTATCAACAAATTTAGAGAGATCATGAGTGAGTTCTTCAAGCTTCCTTATGAAGAGAAACTGAAGATCAAGATGACTCCAGCAGCTGGATACAGGTTTGTGTGAACAAGCTCTTCTTCAGAATCCGATAATGTTCTGTTTTTAAAACAGAAGAAATCAGAGAAGTGGAGAAAACGTAACCAAGGGAAAACCAGATAGCCATGTGATTCTTCTGGTCTGTGTTTATTGTCTTATGGAATAATAGTGCTAGAAAGACTCTAAGCAAGGGAAGTATGATGATATGGAAAAAACTATGGAAGGGCCAAACCAGTGGTATATCTTATATTCGATTTCTTATCAGGTTATGTTGCCTCATCTTGTCACCATTTCTCTATTGTTCTATGATGTTTTTTTCAAGGCCAGAGAATTCTCAAGAGTTCAAAGAGTATATTGAGCTCTCTACAGGTTTTTTTTCTAACCATTTTGATCTGTTAGTCTCATGTGTTATATTCGCAAGAAGGCTTTCGCATCAATTTCTTATTTTCTTTACACGATTTTTTTAAATCTTTCAAGAGGGGGAATGCATAAGCTTTTGGTGGATCACCTTATGAGTTTAAAGGAAAGATTGCTGGAAAACCTTTTTGGGTGATGCGTATTATTGGCTATCCAGGGGCTCCTTTCACAAATGGCTTCCGATCCTTTCGTTTCGTTTGGGTGATGCGTATAACGGATGGAAACTTTCGTTCCATTTACTACGATCCTTTTCTTGCTTATCAGCTTCAGTAACTCATCTTTCCTGAATATATGCTTTTCACGCTACCCTGGTTCCATTGTAGCTCATCCTGACTATGGTAACTAAGTTCAAACCAGTTGAATTTATGATTGTCAATTTTCATACTTATGTCTCATTAAGGGAATTGCTTATGTAGGATTGTTAACTCTTCTCAACCAAGATGATGGCCACTACTGCTCTCCAGGTTTATTGATGGAAATTTTAATTTCTCTAGCATAAAGGAATTACAAATATCAAAAAAAAAATTCATTATGCGGTTGAAAATCTAATATGTTAAAATCTAAACTCACAGATAGTAGGAATGAATATTTTTCAGTTGCTGTAAATTGTTTGGTCGTGCATTTTGGAAAGTTTCTAAACACATCCAAATGAAAGAATCTGGAGATACCAATTGGTAGCATCTCGATGGACTAAGTTTGAAAGTGTAATTTCTGAGAACCTCAATAACTAACTCCACGGTCTAATCCTCCCGTACGGTTTGTAAGATCTTTCTTGCTCTTGATTTTTTGTTAAAAAATTTCACTTTGTATTTTTAGAAATATAACCAATTTGATGTTGCCTGAATATATATATATATATATACCTGAAGTAGAACTCAAGGTCTCACTTTGAAAGTTTGTGAGAATATGAAAACAGGTTATCTGGTCATACATTTACTTTTAGTTCAATAATATCACTTGCATTGTTGTAAAACATGTACTCTTTTTGTATTAGTATTAGTACTATCAAGTTGTAAACGTTTAAGTAAGATACTATGTTTATCCGGTACAGAGTGTAAATTGCATAGTTTGAATTTGTCAAAGGGAGTATGATTAATGACGGCATGAGGAGACGCTAGATTGAGTGTGTTGTGTACAGTGTTCAGCATACGACATCGTTTCCTGCTATTATGGAATCGGATTGGATCCATTGAGGAGTTGAGGAGTTAATGTACACAAATAAAATAAGTTTATTGGAATTTAGAGTCTTTATAGATCACATTGCTTATTTGAGGAGTGGAACCCACAACAACCGCGATGGGATTCTCTCCTCTCCTATATGTCCCTCAGAATCATTTTAAGGGCATATTTTTGTGCATAGTAGAGCTTCCTACCTAATGATAAGGTGTTAATGTACAGTTAAGGAGTTGTATATAACTCCATTTGGATTTTTAACATATGCTTCTTGTTTTTGTCTAATGATGGATATGTACGAGATAGAAATATAGTGTTTGATGGAAAAATAAATTTTGTAGTGTAAGTCTTTGTTTCTTTTTTTTTACTATTAGATTATTATTAATAGATTAGTGATATATCTACCTACAATTGCTCAAAATAAAGCTACCAGATAATTAATGGGGCAGAGGTATAAGTAAGTTTCATAAACTCCTGGCAATAAAGAAGGGAAAACTCTCCAAAACTGTCAACTCCAAGATCTAGGCATTCGATATATGGTATGTTGGTGAGTGGTGATAAATCAAAAATATGAATGGTTTCTTTTATTTCTTCTCCAATGGAATATGAAAAATAGAATACAAGATGAATCAAGCCCAAAATCCAAAATGAGATGAAAGAACAAGATCCATGTTCTGCTGTAATTAGCAAATTATTTTATTATTCACTTAAATTATTATACATTCAGTATTTATGCAAATGGAAGACGTAAAATGTAAATGTTAAAGCAAGAAAAAAAGGATGGTCCTGTGGTTTATAGTATATTTTTTATTTGAATGATTGTAACAAAAACATTAAATTTAAAGATTTTTTACTATATAGTATCTACAACATCATCTTTCAGTTATTACATGATATCCTTTCACACAAATTTTATTATTGCTAACAAAATTTATTATGCAGATAATTAAATATTTAAAATACTAAATAACATATATTATAAATGTGTTATTGATCTTTTGTGGAAAAAATATAATAATGAAAATGTTTAAATTAATAACTACTTGTGATTTGTTTACTTTGATTATGTTATATAATATAATTTTATCTATATAAAAAATTAATTTAAATTAAATTTTAAAATTACATTAATTACAAATATCGAATAAATTAGTTGATAAAATTCATAACTCTCATAAATGCAAGTAAAGGTGTAAATTTTTTGATAAACACAAAAAAAAAAATTTAGAATATCTTTGTTAGAATGGAAAATAGAGACAGAAGAGAACAAAAGTGAACACCATTTTGTCCTAACTTAATTTTGGAATGAAAAATAATTTAATGGGTTGAAGATATCATTAGTCTCTTTTATTATGTTAGAAGATAAATAAAAATGATTTGTTTAACTTGCTTTATGTTAGGATTTTGTTATTTTCTAAAATTTTCTGTTTACTATTTAGCTGTAAAATCCAATTAAAAAACCTAAAAATACGACAAAAATTTAATGACATAAAAAACAAAAAACACATAAAATAAAATAATATATAAAAAATTAAAATAAAATGAAATTTTAAATCCAAAAAAAAATTAAAAATATTATAAATCAATTCTGCACGTACGCGCGGACTCTCACCTAGTATACTTTAATACATGATCATATCATAACATAAAAATAAAATCTTTTTTTTAGATCGTTTATATAGTAGCTATGTACTTACTAGAATGACATAAATATTTGTTAGAAATATTAGAAAGTATGTAATCTTTTGAAAATTACTAAAATGTTTTTACTACCTAAAATACCCTTTTTCATTTGATACCAAAAAGGTAATTACGAAACTGCCATTACTTTTTATTAAAAAAATTGTTTTTATACCACAGTTATGAAATATTAAAAATAAATTCAATAATCTTTTGAAATTTACTAAAATGTTTTTATT
>KE154546.1:4165-14551 GCA_000411075.1 Sisymbrium irio | reverse complement strand
CATCCGTTCACCGTGTAACCTCGGTCTCTGAGGCTGCATCACCGGGAACTCCGGATCATCTCGAGAGATGGATTCCAAGTGCTCAAAAACATCAGTGCCCCACTCACGTTTGTCTACTTGTACGTCATTCTTCAACTGAAGATGACGAATCAACGATAAGAATCTCCCCGTGGCACGGTGTATATTAACAACCTACACAAGACATTTTGTTATCATGATCTTTAGATCCCATTAAAGCAGCCAAAACATTAACGTAGAGAGCTCACCGTTTCAGCGTCCCTGCTATTCCGCTTCATGGAGACTTTTAAAATGTAGTTGACTACGGGAATCTGGAAAAGGGTTCATGTTATGTTTTCTTAGACAGCCAAACTCAGATTTAGCTAATGCAGAAAGAGCTCAAATACTTAAAATTTTGAACTACAGTACCAATTTCTCCTTGTTATTCTTGAAACTATTTTCTTAAACGGGAGAAGCAGAGCCGCATATAAAGCATGCCTTCTTTGTTCACCCTAAAACAAAAAAAGACATGGACACCAGTAAAGATCTAGCTCAAGTCAATAGAAACAAACAAGTGATGGAGACACAAGTAAAGGCTTCATAATTTAACTCACGCTGAAGTTTCCGAGACCAGGTGTTTGAATGAGGTTCCACATAGCTTCCATGTAGTCTCGGCAGAGGCTAGAGAAGCGATGCATGTGGTGCAAAATAAGACAAACAGGTGTCAAATAACCAACTTTGCCACGTACCGGATGTAAAAAGCCTAGACAAAAAGTGATAAACCTGCCGCAGTTCTCAGACGGTGCAGGCTCAGACGACGAGAGCAGAGCAAAGACAAGCCCAAATAGTTTCAAATCAGAGAGATAGGTTACTGCTGAAACTGGATCGTTCCCAGTTATCATCAAATCGATCTGCAGCAGTGAATCAATTTTGTGTTAAAAACAAAAAGTCCTAACAAAGACAGACAAGAAGTGCTCATCCTTACTTCGTTCCCGATACGTTCTTTGCTGATTTTTACTGCAAGAGCTACCTTGACTTCCTCACTGGAAGCAGCTTCTTTAAGTTGTTCATCCATAGTAAAGCCAAACCTTGCAGCCAAGCGTATAGCCCGGAGAAGTCGCAAGGGATCTTCCTGAAAAGTAACTCGCGCAGGCAATGGAGTGGCAATTCTTCCAGACTTGAGGTCATTAATACCTGTGATTGTATGTATCATTCCTTGTAAACCACTAGCTCCTCGGACATAACAAGAAATGAAAACAACAAACCTCTTCCTGTATGATCTTCTACTAAGCCAGTGTGAAGGTTGTAGAATAAGCTGAGAAACATACGTGAGAAAAGAGGTCACACAATTTGCATTCAATGAGGTATATATAACTCGAGTAGTACCTATTTATTGTTAAGTCTCTCCTACTAGCGTCCACTTCAGGGGTGGCAAAATCCTATACAAAAAGGAAGCAGGATCCAAGAGAGGTTGCGTTTATGGCATACGAAGCAAAGACATATATCTTCAAGAGAAATAAAAATAATAATTTGGTCTAAGTACCACTTGTATAGGAGTGCGACTATCTCCTGAGAATTTTTCAGATCTCAAATGTACAACATCTATGCAATGGTCAAAAAGATGCATATTTACTGTTACCAACAGTTCTTTACTGAAAAGGGCACAAAATTAATTAAGATCAGGTACGCATCAGATTCAGACAAGAGTAAATGAAACTTGTCAAGACCTTATAATGACGTGGCCTTGTACTTCATCTTCTCCTTGAGAAAGTAAGTACTCGTTGAGCTTTTTAAAAAATTGATTTGCCAACATCTCCTCCAATGCTGTGTCAATATCATTAGTATCTTTCCCTAGAAGCTGCAAAAGAGAAACAAAACCAAACATTAACTATTCTAAATTTCCAAAGGATACAATGTAAAAATCCAAATCGTACGTACCTTATCGCGGACCCAACCACCGGCTACGCGAAGTTTCGTTTCGGGAATGTAATTGTGGACGGCACGAAGAAGGAGATTGAAAATTTGCTGTTCGTTCTCAGTGACATGTATCCGTTCTCTTAGCTCCACGGTCGCATCTACGTACAAACATAAATTCTATATTAACCCTCTATGTGAAGTAGATTGAGGAGCGGACGTGACGATGGTTTAGAGAGTGATGGAGGAGGGTTGGCAGGCGGTTTAGAGACGAGGCTACGACGGATATATGAGATGAGACAGGAGGATTAGAGAGGAATAGTGGCCGGAGTTGATGAGGACCCTCAAACTATCGTGTGTTGGTGGTGATATTTGATATGAGGGTTAGGGTTTTGGGAGACTTTCCGCTTTCTTCTTTTTGTTAATTTGAAAATTATCTTCTTTATATATATTTTTTTAAATAGTCTTTATTAAATGGAAAAAATAATTTTACCCTGATTTAATTAGAAGTTATATATATTTTAACATAATGTGAGTTTTTAGTTTACTATAAGAAACCTCATTTAACTTTTCAACTACAGAATAACGTCTAATGCACTTTATACAAATGAAAAGTTGCAGACCCTAATAGATGTCGTCTCCTCTTAGCTTTTCAAGGATGAGCGTCTCTTGCTTAGCGTCTGTTGGTTGCTATATGTCAAGGATTCATGTGCCAAAGCTCCAAACGAGGGACACTAACTAAACAAGAAATCTAGGAACGAAAAGACTAAGCAACGTTCTAAAGAAAAGGATACACTCCTGATCTGGTTCTTCAGAGAAATTAGAGTGTAGCGCGTTCCCCATACTGTCTACTATAGCTGAAATGGTCATCGATGATTCAATGCACAAGATTGCGGTAATAGCATCCAATCGTGTGACTTCGTTTCTGAACATAAGCCTTGCATGAGCTGTGTCACACCATTATTCAATTAATCCTTTGTCTTTTCTTTTGTAGTGATTTGATTGATAAAGTGATAAGAGAAGAGCTACCTTGAGCTAGACGGATTAAGCTTTCTAACATCCGCACTGTTGTTCTTGCTGTAGTTCAGAGTAAAATCAAATTACATGAAATATATTACCTTAACATGGGCTCTATCTTAGTCAATACTAAAATAGCATCTGCAGAGCAAATAATATTCTTAAGGAGATACCTGCGTTATGTGTTGATGATCTTCTTTGAAGTCGATAATAACTTGAAATTATTTCTTCTGCTTCCTTTGACAGGACAGGCCTGAAGTTTCCTTTCACAAACTGAATGTACCTGCAGAGGTCAGGATTATAAGAATTTAGTCGCAATTGTTAGCTAGGATCAGACTTCTTTGCACAAAAAACAATTGTAACTCTTCTGTATACATCTGATACCTTTGCAGCATTGGTAAAGGCCAAATCGTGGTCAGATCATCGACATATCTCCCTTCTTCTGTTTGCACCTGAGTTAGTTTCATAAAATTAATGAAGACATAGAAGGTATATATCAGTATGCAATACAAAATAGGAATCTTTAACGGAACATACCTCGGCAAGGATGTGAGAGGATACAACTTTATCCCATTCAGGATTTTTTGTATCCAAAAGAACGAGTACAATATCAAATCGGCTCAACAAGGGACCCGAGAGTGCAGTATTGACAGAAAGAGCTAGAATAAGTTAAGAACTTCAAAAAAAATTTTAAATGAGTACACCAAATATATTCAAATGCAGAGGAAGAACAGTAAGAATGTACGTAAGCGAAAGCTTGTCTGAGGTCTACTCAATGTGAAATGGATACACTGATCAGGATCATATTGTCCTTTAGGATTTGTAGCACCGAATACGATTGTCTTTGTGCTAAGAGTTGTCACAAGGCCAGCCTTCAAATTAACAATACACAATAAGAAACAAAGAAATACAGAAACAAAATCAGACATAACTTGATGTAATTCGAACAGTGTACAGCTTGAACATTGGAGCTGATCCTGCAACAAACAGATAAAAAAATACATGAAGAAGTTATCCAGAGTTGTTTACCTTGGCAACGCTTATACTTTGTTGCTCCATTGCTTCATGTATGGTCGCTCTGTCATGCTCTCTCATGCTTCCAGAAATGTAAAAAAAAAACGTCTTAGTCGTAGATAAGCCTCCCAAGGAAGATGCAATAAAACCAAACTCGATGCAAGCCTAACTCTTGTCCGTGATAAGAGTCCAGAGATTCACAAAACCATAAGAACAGTTCTGATTCATTTAAAATCAGACTTTTCAAGGAGATAACACTTTTGGATTAACGCAAAATATCTTTATAATAGATGTATCTGGAGATTACCTATCAAATTCATCAATACAACAAAGTCCACCATCTGCAAGAACAAGTGCCCCAGCCTCCAGCATCCACTCTCCTAAAAAAAAATTAATAAGACGAAATCGGAAAAAGAAAAGTGTTATGAAGGACACAACACAAGAGATAGGCAAAAGATTGAAATGCTTACCACCATCTTTCACAGCAGTTACAGTCAATCCAGCACTTGTGCTTCCTAGTCCCGTTGTAATTACAGCTCTGTTGCTTAGTTTTGCGGCAAACTTCAAAAACTGAGATTTTCCAGTGCCTGCCAGATACCAACAACGTAAACAGCGGATTCATACCAAAGTACACACCTGTATAGAGCTCAATGGTCTAGTAACAAGAAAACAAGCAAGACCCTTTATCCTTTCTCGCATCCCATGTAAGGTACTCGAGTTCCACATTAATTTAGTTCGGAAAAGTTTTGGAACTCAATAAGAAGAGTACGTCAGTAGTTGACACCGACCTGGATCACCGATAAGAAGCATGTGAGACTCTCCCCGGACTTTTGTACCAGAAGCATCAACATGTTGCACACCTCCAATGAGTGTTAAGGCAACTGCATATAAACACATGCACATGAATGAAAATCTTTCAAGACAATTCAATGAGAAGCGAAGTTAACGCAAAAACAGAAGCATGCAGCATACCTGCAAGCTTAACAGTGAAGAGTCCAAAGACTTGGGGGCAGATACCTCGTAAGATAGCATTTCTCCCTAACTTAATCAAATACTTAAGAATTCAACATAAAATTTTAACAGGAGGTATACTTTAGATCTTCCATATATTACTTGGCAGGGACAGTTTTTAAAGATAATTGCATCAAAGCAGGCAGAATAGTTTCAAAGTGACAGTGAGGTTTTACCTTTCAGAGGGGTATCTTTAAAGTGGCTCCAAAAGCTCTTGAATTTCTCGATCAATTCATCAGATACGTCGATTTCTGATTTGATTTCATTGGTTCTTCTAGAGAACGTCAGGAAAACAGGTGCAAATTGTGAATTAATAACTGAAATTGTAATGCCCATAGTGACTCAGAATAGAAGAAATACAATCTTGTGAAAGACCCAAAATAACTCTCTGAGATAAACTTGTTAAAGTGAGGGAACTGAGAGCTTTATCATTGATCAATAGAGATTGCTTTATGAATATTTCCAAGTCATTTACCTGACATGATTGGCAATCACCATAGGTTCAAGGTCGCAGCGAACGTCTTTTAAGTCATGAGACCACTTTGAAGTCAAGATTCCAGACACAACAACATCATCTGCATAAAAAAGATGTTACTGAAGGCCAACATCTTTAGAATGGTTACACCGAGTCATAGATTTGGAATTATAGCCATCACATTAATGCAATTAATTGGTATGAAATTAATCGAACACAAACAAACAAACAAAAGACAGTGTGTTTGTACCTCCAGCTTTAACATTATCAACAAGGTCATCTTTCAGAACGACAAGAATGGACCTTGGGATAACACCAACACCTAAAACCTGAGTATTCTCTTGGATTTTGATTTCCTGATAATCATGTCGTGTTACTGTATCATCCACAGGATCAAAGTTTGTGCCTTCACAAGATTTCGACCGCTGTCACCCAGAGTTAACATGATTTAAAAAGTACTGTAAGACCAGCTTTTTCAAGAAAATGAAACATCTTAAGGAGCATAGCTAGTAAAAAGAATGAAATGCGATACAAGGTAATAACCTGGGAAGGACAAAAGGGCGGTTTCACGATTGTGTTTATCGATTCCAACTCTGGATAAAGAGGAAACCTATACGAGAAATCAAATCAAAGACAAAGTCAGAGAGACATACTATACAATAACAAAGAGGTGACAAAAATCATGCAAATCCCAGTTTCAAATATAGAAACATACATGTGTTTGCATTTTCGACATCTATACATCCTTTCTCCTTCATACATTTTGACACATCCAGACCTAATCACTGTCCCTTTCAACATCAGTAGAATCCCACGGTGCTTCACTCTAACCCGACCAATACACGGGAAAGTGTCTGTAACAAAACCAAAATCTATCTTAGCGAAGAAAAATTTTATTCTGTAAAATAGGAAAAAAAAAAAAAAGAGTCACACACACACAGACGCGTAGAATAAATATACATATACACTTGCACATACACTTACGCATACACATACATTGACATACACATACACAGACACAAACACAAATACATACACATACACATACATACCAGGGCTTCGTTCAAGAGGAGAACCACTAGTGTTAATACGAACATGTATAAACCTCTTCTCAATCCCAACCTTGTTCTCGAATTTCTTCATATGCTCCAACGCAATTTTCTAATATCCCAAACACAAAATCTGATCATCTAATCGAAATCCCCACAACTAATTTATAAACAAATGATAAAATTCGCCCATCTGACTAATCTATTCACAATCCAAAATATAAATCAACATTAGGTTTGAGTTTAACATACTTGAGCTACAATGGCGGAATCGTCAAAGAGACGAAGATACTGTTCGGGATTGGTGTAAACAAGACGCGCCAGGTAAGGATTATCATCAACCAGTTCTGCGAATCTAAAGAATTTGTATGATTCTGTTAGTGGAGAGAAGAATCATCGAACGGAAGAGAGACTAATAATAAAGGGAGAAGAGATTCAAGCGTATAACTCGACGAAGAGAGGGTAATGGAGTTTGGGATCGGGGGAGAGAGAGATGTCACGGAGTTGATCGGAATAGTGGTTTACTAGAAATTCCGTCATGGATTCTATTTGCTCCACCGTCTGTGTCGGCGATTCCATCGCCGTCCTCGTGAGTGAGGGAAAGGAGGAGAGAGGTTAAAGGGTTTAACGCGGGAAATTGAGTAAATTGGGTCTTGTGATTTGAGAAAGTACGTCTTAGCAATTAATACCGGTTTAAAAACAGTTTATAAACTAACTTATGAATTCATATGTCAAGATTTAATATAAATACTGAAATAAATTTAAATTCAAAATTTATAAAATACTTTAATGTTTTGGAGCGGAATAAAAAATAATAACAAACTAAAGTTATTGAACATCGTCTTTTACTGGTATCCATACACACAAATTAGATCGGAACGAAACGTTAATGCCGTAAAGATCAAATCTCAAAACTCTTAATTACTTAGAGTTAGCCGTCGGTCTAATAAACTTGTCATTATTATCAAAATGTTGTTATCTTATATAACAAAACATTTATGCCTTAATAAACGTGAACAAGTCACGTTAACAGACCTGGGCTTAGCTCATATAATAACTCACTTACGTATTTATATATATTATGTATGTTTATATCACATATAAAACATATATATATATATATTAAACTATTATTAAACCCACTATATTGTTGATTTAGTTTGCATAAGTGTGTTATCACGTAGAATCATATAATATTAGCAATTAGGGTTGGGTCCGCGCGTTACACGAATTGTGTTTTTTGTTATGTTCAAAATCAAACTATCTAAATTCAAAAAGTAAACCAAGTTATTTCAGTTTTAACTATATTTTTTTCTTCAAATGGGTTTGTGAGTTTATATCTATTTTTAAGTTTTTAATTTGAAACTCTCCTATGCATGCCGATAGAAAGATAAAAGAAATTTTTTTAGAGAAATGAAATTTAAAATAGATACATCGCACCATTTCAAAGCACAATTAGAATATAATATTCTTGATTATATAAGATTAATTATATATCAAACAATAAAAAAAATTTGAAAATATTTTATTTGTCCACATATATGCATTTTCTATACTAACTAAATTGTTATTTGTGAATTATAATGTACACCAAATAAATTGATATGAATTAAAAGTAACGTATTACATCTGAAGTTAGAATAAATATTTTTTTTAAAAAAAAATCTAAGAATATTGAACAGACACAAAAAATAGAAGATAAAATATACAGTATATTTAAAATTTAGAAATTAACATAAATTTTAACTCATTAAGATAAAAAATTTAAAATAAAGTCAAAATTTATAAATATGAAATTTTGGATGATACATACTGTAAAAGAAAAAAAAGTGCTAAATATTTGTATATAGTAAACTTTAAATTTTGAAATTATACAAATTTTAAGTCATTATGTGTAAAATTGAAAATAAAGAGAGATATTAAAAAATACTAAATTTTGAAAGACTTAAAAAGCAAAAAAAAAAGTGTTAAATATTAGGAGGACACATGTCACTTCCTTAGAGCTCCCTTGAGAGAACCTTACTTTATTATATAAGATAGATTCTTAATCTACAAATTATAAGCGGTTTCTAACAAAACATTATAACTACTTGATATTATACGATTTTTTGAACCTCGACTTTACGACTTAAGCAAGAGTAAATACAATTGATCTCAAGACATTCTCAACAATCTCCCACTTGTACTGGAATCAAATATTCCCATAATCCCTTTATCACTTATATCTCGATCTCAGCATAAGGCAAGAAATGGTGTCATCCTTATTAAGCTAGATCATGTTTATCAAACTCTGATTTATATTGATAAAACAAACGACTGACATTCACCTCGTTTGAGCACGGCCATGCATTTTTCAGTATCAAATCTTCGATAGGTCCAAAGATATCTATATCCCGTTATATATGAGGTACAAATCTCATCTTGTTCCATCCCTGTTTCTTACAAACTTCACAGAACACCCAATCAATGCCTTTATAATCACTTTTACGGCTGACGTTTGACAAAGTTAAAGTGAACCAATCCATCAGTAAGAAATCATGATGAACTCAGGTCAAAGGATTATACTATATACTCGTAATGAAAAACTCTTATGACACTCATATAACAATCTTGTAGAGTTCTCATTGCAGGTCAGTCCGATCATGTGTTCTCTAACACATATCTATGTGATTGACTTTAATACAACATATTAAATGACTTCACGAAACTTAGTCGTTAGTCACCTCACAAACTAGTCATTCTCAGTTTTTAATTTCTCGCTTTAATAACCTTGACTATGGACATTAATAATTTATTTCATCTTTCACTTATAGAGTTTCATTATCAAGTCATAAGTATGACCTATAAATGATATAAATTATTTTGAGACTTTTTTTAATTATCAAATAATCAAATAAAACTGAAACAAATTTCATTAATTTAAAACATAACCAAATGTGTGTAATATAGGAACATCATATCATAAAAAGGAAAAAATCCCACTAAAACTAAGATCACATCTTAATAAATTTAATCCCCATAGCCGCAGTATGACTCTCATGCTTAGGCCGTGGAAGGGGCTTGGTAAATGGATCAGCAACATTTGCATCCGTTAAGACTCTGCTAATCTTCACATCTCCTCTATCGATAATCTCACGAAGGAGATGCTATTTTCTCAGAACATGTTTGGATTTCTGGTGGGATCTAGGTTCTTACGCTTGTGCGATGGCTCCATTGTTATCACAATAAAAATCCACTGGACTAGAACAACTAGGAACCACACCTAATTCAGTAATGAACTTTCGAATCTAAACAGATTCCTTCGCTGCTTCAGAAGTGGCAATGTATTCAGCTTCGGTTGTAAAGTCTGCCACAGTGTCTTGCTTGGAACTCTTCCAACTCACCGCTCATCCGTTAAGACAAAAGATGAAATCAGATTGTGATTGGAAATCATCTTTGTCTGTTTGAACGCTGGCATCTGTGTAACCACTCACAACAAGCTCATCACTTCCTGTTAAACTAGATGGACTGAGTCTTCTTCTCCATCTGGTTTACTTAGAGTGCAAGGCAATCTGTATGTCTACCTTGAAGCCCAAGGCATTGAAGTCTGGCGCACAAGTTGAAGTGAAGTCTGGTGCACAAGTTGACGTGAAGTCTGGTGCACAAGTTGAAGTGAAGTCTGGTGCACAAGTTGAAGTGAAGTCTGGTGCACAAATTAAAGTGAAGTCTGGTGCACAAATTAAAGTGAAGTCTGGTGCACAAGTTGAAGTCTGCGCTTAATCATCAGGAGTTCCAGATCCTTCTTGGATCAGCTGCTCTCTCTTTTAGGCTTATAGCTGTTGGTAAAGCTTGTCTGAGCTGTCATCTTTACATTTTACTTTATAGTTTTCCTTTCCTCTTTTTTGTATAGCTGTAGCATATCTTGTGGGA
>KE154543.1:82293-95669 GCA_000411075.1 Sisymbrium irio | reverse complement strand
TTTTTAATGATTTCATAACTAAAATGATTTAATTAGTATTTTTAACTTTTTATCTAATTATCTAAATATTTTTTATATTTTAATAAAATAAACTATAAAAATCTGTAATTATAAAAATATCAGCAAGTTACTATGTGAATAGTATACATATCAAACTAAAATACATTTATGTTATTAACGATATATATCTACCAAATATATATTTTATGTTATTTTCTGTGTATATTTACCAAAATTTGATTATGTGATTTATAAAACTAATTAATTTATTATATTATAATAATTTGATTTAATATCAAATATATATTGTTTTTATTATTATTATTTTTAATTTACTAGAGAGATGAACCTATATATTTTAAATGATTTAAATACATATAATTAATATGTTTTAAGTTTTTTTTCAACAAACGACTATTCTATTACTTAGACTTGAGGTGGTGTGATAAGTCACACTGAAATAGAATAACCAGAAAATAAAACAATATTGGGAGAGGTTCTTGCGATTTTAGCTAAAGAGTCTGCTGCGCCATTGCTTCCCCGAGGGATGTGTCGTAGCGAGAAGGTCTCAAAACGTCTGCGAAGATTAGTGAAGATTTTGAGTTATGTCGAAAAGCCTGGCCACTCCTCTGGTTCCTGAATCATCTTAATCAGATCTTGACAATCCGTCCCAAAAGCTTGATCTCTATGATTTTCTAAGATACAGAGCATAACCCAATTAAAGGTTTCGAGTTCTGTATGGAGCAGGGATAGACGTTGAGGTTGGTTACGCAGTCCAATCAGTCGTTTCTGTCCATTCACTCATAGCGTGTCGAATAATCTTGTTGGGATCGCGTGTGATTCCCCTGAATAATTTCTCATTACGGGCCTTCCATATGAACCAGATAATCCATGGGAAAGGTTTCATGTTGTTCTCTAGAGACTGGAGTTCGGCTATGCGCCAGTAGAGGAAATCAATTCTCGTATAGACCCCTGCAGTCGGGAAGTACTCAACGGGCGATGGAGTTGATGCTAAAGCCCATGTCTAACTGGCCTGTGCGCAATCAAATATGGCATGATTTATGGTCTCATTCTGTTCGCCGCATCGCGGACAGTGATTATTACATCTAATCCCCCTGCAAGATATATTACTCGTAACTACAAGTTGTCCCGATACGATCTGCCATAGGAAATGTTTGATCTTCGAAGAAGCTTTTACCTTCCAAGCATGTGCTTGGAGAGCATGGATGCTTGGTTCCATATAACCGTCTCTCTTAATAGGTTGGAGTCGGTTCCTTGCCACCTAATATCCCGATTTAACTGTGTAGTAGCCCGTTTTAGTGAAAGTCCAACTAAATGCACTCCGATGAAAAGTATCACTAATCGCCAGACTGCAAATCAAGGGTATGTCCTCTTAAGCGATAAATGTTTCGAGGAGGGAAAGGTCCCACGTCTTGGTCTCTTTCGAGATAAAATCACTAATCATCATGGTGGGGTGGGCTACCGGTACGTGGGCTCTAGCTGGGCGACTTGGGCTAGATGGAATCCACGGGTCTTCCCATACCCTTGTATTTAGACCTGAGTGTATCTTTTATCTGATCCCAATGGAAATTAAAGGTCGTGAAGATATAATACTCGTCCAACCATAGGAGGGGTTATCAGAACTAGTATATCGTAAGGGTGAGCTATACTTATAGTATCTGCCTCTCATGACTCTTGTTAGGAACGAATCCAGATTTTGGAGAAGTCTCTAAAGCTGTTTACCAAGAAGAGCAAGGTTGAATTCATGAATAGCACGGAAACCAATACCTCCTTGCTCACGGGGAGTGCACATTACCATAATATGTTTTTATTTATGGTAATTAATCTTTACATAAATTATATGGGATCAAATATATTAAAATTTATTATAGTTTATATATATATTTAATCAAAATTACCTTTAATAAAAATTAAATTTTTCAATAATATTTTTTGTAAATTACATATAAGGAGTAGATTTTTATCTTAATAAGATAGATCGGACTAATTCGATGGCAAATATATATTCACTAATTCTTGATATAAGACACTCCTACGTACTCTTGGTTACCGAGAAAACATCTGACAAACTGGCAATAAAATGAAGATTCCACGCTCGTTCCTTTAGAAATTTCTCATTTTTATCGCCATGGAATTTTCTCTAACATGAACCTAACAGGAGTCATCTTCCTACGTGTCTTGCGGGTTGGCTGCATAGCAACTCCCCAGTTTCTTGAGAAGTCTTCCTATCTTCTTCATCTGTAGAAAAAATCCAAAAAAAAAATTATTTTATACATATTGGATTTCGGTAATATCCTGAAAAAGAATTTCGAGATATTAATAATTATCGCTGTAATTTATTGCCAAATGCTTACCACCCCTATTTTCTTCATGCTAATCTTTCTCTCTAAAGTGCTATCTCCACTCTGATGGCCTCCCAAGTAATCATTGTTGGTTGTGTTTCCTCCACAAACATTTGGAATAATATTTGGGTTATAAGGTAGGTCACCCAAGGATTGACCGTTCTCGAGAAGTTGTATGCCGCATCCTTTTAATTGAAAGAACAAGTATTCTTTACGAATGAGACGGAATTGTATGTCCACGTGATCGTAGTTAAGTTGATCAGCTAGAAGAGTATTGTCTCCGTTTAAAGGGAAACAACCGTCAAATATAATAACTAGATGGCCTCCCAAGTTCCGTATTAAGAATTCACGTGGCAAATCGACATAATCAAAGTGGTTCCCAGATATATCTTTGAACCGAAAACATACCTGGATTGTGAATATAAGACATCTTAAGTTAAGAGCTTTGACATCACACAAGGCACAAGCTTTAAATCTGACCAATGGTTGGGAGGGAGAGATGTGAGGTAGAGGGATATCGGTGAAAGAGGTTCCAGTAGTACGGTGAGTGAAATATGAAGGCACTTCTTCACCTGATAGTATCACTTTCATGAAAACTGTTTGTTGTTGAAGTAAACCTTTGGGATCAAAGTTTAAGCAGTTTATGAAATTGAGCGTGAGCATTGAGATATAATCCTTTGGAAGAGAAGGGCAAGCCTCGTCAAGGAGTTTAGAGTGAATAATGTCTGCTGTCATTGCCACACCGCTTGCACTCGGACTCTCATCCCAACTAGCTTCAGTCAATGCCTTACAGTTTGAAAAGTCACCCCGCCTAAAATATTTCAGTTTTAAAATATTTAAGGATACACGTCGTAAATTTTCGCATCCACTCATGTTTAGCTCACACAGCTTTGAGAAGTTCTCGATCCACCAAGGAACCTCTTCTAACGCTGTCCCACTTAGATCAAGCGTATAAATGTCTCGTAACTCATTAGGGAAACTCCTCAACCGTGAGCATCCACTGAAATGTAACTTCTCGAGTGATTGGAGGTTTATGCCGGTTGGAAGAGTCTCCAGATTTGTGCAATCTGTAATGCTCAAATACTCAAGTTTATTGAGATTCTGAAATAAAGAAGGAAGCTCCAACAAGTTTGGGATATTCGAGAGAAACAAGGTCGTCATGAGATGTGTAAACGGCTGAACCAAAAAAGAAAAAGTTTATGTTAAACGAAATCACCTGGAATACACCTTACTCACCAAAAATACCTTAAATTAGTACATTTAGAAGATTTATAAAGCAGGTTATAAAAAATGTTAAGAAGTTTCATTACGAAAATTCATCTACATGTAATATCCGTTGTAAATTTTTCATTTTCTATTTTGACATAATGTATGTATAAATTAGTCCTAAGCTCCTAACAATATACATATACGTACCTGCTGCATTCCTTCCCATAATTTCTCACTCTTTAGGTTTGTCATGTCAAGCACCTCGTGACGCAAACTAGAAGAAGGGAATCCTTCAATGGCTGTTGTTTGCATTAGATGTTGCTCTGAGATTTCGAGAAAACTCCTCAACCGTGGACATTGACGAAGATCGAGGTAGAGGAGAGTTTTGAGATAAATACCGGTTGGAATAGCCTTCAAACTTTCGCATGACTCCATGTTCAAATCCCTCAGTTTTTTTAGATTTCGAATAGAGGAAGGAAGCTTCAATAATCTCGTGCAATATGCAAGAGAAAGTCTCTCAAGATTTGTAGCCTGTGAAAGATCTGGGATTTCTTTTAGGTTTTTAGATCCAAACAAATCCATTTCCTTGAGACATGTAAGCGACTGTACCCAACAACAAAGAAGAAAGATACATAATTGAGCAGAAATTACACAGTCAAATGACTACTAAATAACATAAACACTATTCACAAAACATACCACAACTCCTTCCCACAGTTTTTTGAGCTTGCTATTCTGCATTTGGAGCTTGAAGAGGCTTTCAGGACAAAACTTAGAAGGCATACATCTCATCGGATATCCATCCCAACACAATAATTTTAGTTTTGGGGGTAAATAGTTTACACATCTTTTGTGTAACTGCAATCTTTTTGTATTTCCGGTAATTAATAGGAAACGGAGATTACACATATCTTTAAAAGCACGCTCATGTACATGCAGTTCTTTAACCTCATACATATTCAATGCTATACCCAAAACACTTTTAGTACCCTGAAATTATAAGATCGATATAACAGAGACAACACCAATTAGCTCAACAATCAAATGACAAGTGTGAGATTTATGAACCGAAAGAAGAAAAGAAACTCTTACAGTGTTATTTTCAAGTACATGGCAAATATCCTTCGAATCCATAAGGAATTCTCGTTCACCAGGCTCATTGGACTGTGAACGAACAATCTTTTTGACCATTTTTTGTAGCAAATAGTGCATCTCCACCGTATTCCATCTTTCATGGATAAGTGATTTATCAACTAGGTTTCTTATCTCTACAAGAGACCTGTCACCAGGCTCATCGGACTGTGCACGGACAATCCCTTTACCCATTTCTTGTAGCAAAGAGTGCATCTCCACCGTATGCTTTCTTACATGTACAAGAGACTTATCAAATAGGTTTTTCAACCCGATATTAACATCCAAGTTACTATCTGCAAGTAGCAGTTTGATGTCATCGACTTCTTCACCATTGAAAAGACAAGCAATGTGACGAAGTATTGCTCCATCTTTCTTGTTGTTTAACCCGTCGTAGCTGACTCTTAGTGTTCTCTCAATCTTTCCATCTAAACAGTTTTGAAGCCTTGGCAGCATATCCAGCCAGTCTTCTTTGTCCATCCCCCGTAAATTAGAACCCAAAACCACAAGACCCAACGGAAGTTTACCAGCACGCCATACAACTCCAGAAGCAAACTTTGTAAAACCATCAGGTGGATAATTTTTTTTGAAAACAGATCGACAAAACATCTTAAGAGCAAGCTCATGAGATGGAAGAGATACCTCGTAAATGTGGCCAATCCCATGCGCTCTTAAAAAATGCTTATCTTTGGTTACCACAATGATTCTACTCCCATTTCCAAACCATTTAGTTTTTCCAGCTAAGGCTTCTAGTACGTCTTGATCATCCAAATCATCAATAAAGATAAGAGATTTGTGGTACTTTAGCATCTTTTCCACCGCACCTATTTGATCTATCTTTATATCACTCTTGTCTAAAACTTCAGCTAGAAAAGTTCGTTGCAAGTGCAACTTCATGTTATAGTCACCTAGATTAGCTTCTCTATAAACTTCCATACTCTTGGATATGAAAACCTTATCTATGAAAATACTATTTTGGAACTGATGTGACAGTCGACTGTATAAATCCCTTGCAATCGTAGTCTTACCAATACCCGAGGATCCCCAGATCCCAACCATCCTCACTTCCTCAGATTCCAAGTGCAACAATGAACTCATGGCTCTGATATGATCTTCAATTCCAACATAATCCTCAAACTCATCTGATGAATTTAAATTTAGTTTACCCAAAACATCATTGGCGATTTCATCGATCATCCTTGCCTCGTTAGCACTAATAATGGCAAACAAAAAAAAACGTTTCAATTTCACAATTCATAAGAACTTTAAACCCTGTTTGATAGAAAAAAGAAAGAAGAAACCATCACAGTTCATAAACTCGTACCAGGTGAAACTATGATATCCAAGAATATTAGCAACATCAGTCAAAGCTCTTCTCCAAAGAGTTATCTGGTCCTCTGTTTTATTTTGGCATGTCTTCTCAAAGATCTTCCCAAAGTCTCCTGTCTGTTTCCTCACGTGGGAAGGATCAAGACCGTAGAAAACCGGAATCACCATCTGACCACACTCTTCTTTGCACTTAATGATCTCAAGCAACTCATTTAGACACCAGCTTGAAGAGGCATACTTCTTGGAAAAGATGACCACTGCAATCCTTGAATCCTTAATAGCCTGTCTAAGCTCGGGATCCAGCGATCGGCTTCTCTCGATCGCGTTGTCTTTGAAAGCAATGATAAGTTTCCGATCTAACTCCTTTAGAAAGTGGCTGAGGAATGTCTTGCGGACATCTTCTCTGCTGAAGCTCGGAAAAACGTCATATGACCAATTGCGAGAAGAGGAAGCCATAAAGAATTGCCACGATAAGAGGTTGAGGATTGTTACGAATTGCACATATAATATCAGAAGAGCAGGAGCAGAGTGATATACGTAGCAATTGCATCATTTTACTGTATGTTTCTCAGACTTTTCTGATGCAACTTGGTGGAAGTTTCCTCTTTTGGACTGGTTCGTGACTTAATCACCACCGCACAACTCACATCCATACTACTGTATAGAGTTTCTCATTTCACAAAGTCAAAGTTTGTAACTTTCTCTGGTCGATTTTCTACCAATAACCCACACAAGAACACGTGTCATTCTTAAAATGATGAAACAATCTCATGTCCCACAACTCTTGTGATCAGCTTAATCACTGCGTCACAGTCTTCACACGTACACTCGTAGATTCTTCATCACTGTGACTGCGCTTCCTTCAACTGTATTACCAATCCAAATGCAATTGCAAGCCTCTCACTGTGATACCCCAGCATCTCTTCTTTCTTTTCGTTTTCAACGTCATGTAAAGCAGATCTGTAATCAAGAACATAGCCAAGCTCCTTCAAGTTTTCTCTCAGTCTCATATATTCTCAAGCGCCAGAGAAAAATTCGTACTTTCTCCCTCTAAACACAACCCAACTGCTCCCCTTAAGCTTCATCTTAGCTCTCAATTTCGATACATACGGCCATTTACCAGCAGAAGCATATATATTCGACAACAAGACATAAGCCGCGCTTGATGTGGAGTCCGGCTTAAAAGTTGCACCAGCAGCTTTCTCGGCTCTGTCTACAACAACCAAACCATTTCATTAGGTTTCACAACAACCAAACCATCATCTAATCTGTTGTTCCTCGTGTATCCAGAGATCATCTTAATGCAGAGACTCACAAGAGGAGACGGAATCTTGTTAAAAATCTCTCGAGCCTCGTCGAGTCTTCTGTTCCACAAGTGATTACGTTACGTATCTTGAGTCTGTTGCCATCCGTGATCCGTCTTCAAAGTTGTTTTTTCAGGGTTCATGTAAAAACCATATTGGTGAGTGTTTGCTTAAGTTAGTGTGGTGTGGTGTATTGTTAACTAAGGATATTGCTATGGAGCGTAATCATCGGGTGGTGGAGTATCATCTTCTAAAGCCAAATCTAGGTAAAGACGTAATCCCATTTAAACGATGGCAATTGCCTAATAACAATGCGAGTTTAGTCTCAGTAAACCAATTAAGCAGACAAATTTTCGGCTACATGATACTTTTCAATCTAAAGCTTGATTGGGACCTCTTATCTACACACTAAAATCAATAAACGAAACAGACACTTAACACTATTAATAGAAGTGGTTCGACTCCATTTCCGTTTTCAATTTGGTTTATAAAACTTATAACAAGTGAAGTCCACGCAATAAGATTGATTAATATAACGCTCATTAACGGACGTTTTTACTTATGGAAGAAGAAGAATATTCACATAATCAGAGGAATAAGAAACGAGTACTACATTATTACAAGAAGCAAAGATCAGTTTCATTCGAGAAAAAACGTTGAAAACAGAAACGATTAAAAAGATATGCTTTTGTTTTATTTCTCTCTAGAATCTTCTACCGAGGCTGATAGATATGATGGTTCCTGCGACACATGAAGTTAGGATTCATGTACTTGCTCATCTTCTTCTGGTTATACTTTGGAGAACAAGACACATTTGTTCTGTAAAGCTTTCCTTTCGTAGACTCCGCCATGCTCAGAAGCATCTTCAAGTACCTTTCAACATCTGTTTCTGGCAGATAAACAAACATTTGTGAGAATAGAACAATACTAACCGTACACGTGTCCAAAAGTAATATCTTTCGCAAATAAAGTGTATGATCGTTACCGCTCATTGTAGATCTACCGATCTCAGCATCATCGGACGACGACATGACAAGCTCCTCGAACTCTTCTTCCATATCTGAGAACTCGCCGTCGCCACCGTCGAAGTCGTCATACTCAGAGTTAGCACTGAGCCAAAAGTCACGGAACCATTTGGAAGTTGTCACCAGTTCCCACCACTTGGGAGAGAAATCTTCAACCTCACGGAATCCAACGGGATCGAACACCGGCGCGTTTGGATTCAGCGTCGATGACACACTCCGTTCTACCATCGTCGTCATTTTCTTCCACCTACGAGCAAACTAATAAAAGGGTCAGAATCAGAACCCAGATATAAAGAGTCGAGTGAAAAGTAGAAGAATATCAGAGACTTGAATCTACCTCACGAGTTTAACTGAGTCTTGAGAGCGAGTCACACTTTCCGAACAGGAGTGTCTATTTGTAATAAATGAAGATGAGGAAGAAGATTTGGCACGTTTTTAAAGAAGAGTAAACCGGTAAGATTTACCGGCACGTGTGAAGGAGAGGATTGTGATCGGACGGTCATGGATGTTTAGAGAGTGATCTGACGGTGTTGTGACGAATAATAATTGGATGTACCTTCGTTGGTTTACTGGATAAGATATCTCTTTTTCTTAATTTATTTTTTGGATAAACGAAAGATATTTTTCTTTTGTTTTAATGCAGGAAATTTCTAGAACATAGTAGGCTAAAGCCCAAATCGATTTTTTTTTAATTGATTTCGATTTTAAGTCAACTTAAACGTTGAAAAAAAAATATGTTATAATTTTAAAACTCACACTATAGTGTGGATTAGAACCATAATTCAAAATTTTTGATTAAAATCAATATATTTTATAGTTTTAATTTTTCAAATTTATATATATTACAAAGTAAAACATAAAAAGACGATTAAATTAAAAATATACTGTTGGGTTATTTTATTAATTTTTAGTTTTTAATAAAATAATCATTGTAAAATTATAAAATGTAAGTTTAGTTTTTTATGAATTGATATAAAATCTTTTATTTAAAAATATTCTTATAATTAATATTTTTTTGTAGAAATATGCATTTACATGTGTTAAATATGATAATCAATCTTTTAAATCTATTTTACATGTTTTCCTGGCAGGGATGCCCATTGTTCCCCCTTATGCTTTCCTCGTCGAGACAAAGCAGGTTAATTTATCTCTTGAAAATCTGATTTTTAATGTTATTATAAATCAAATGTATTAATTTAGCATTTTGATCTGTATGGGTCTAAAGATTGTTTCTATTATTTTTTTTATATTCGGTAATAATCCAATCTTGTTTATTAATTAATTTATTTGTGAAAGGAATATTTGATTATTAGAAGATATTTTTTTGATTAGTATACAATTTTGGAATTCTAATAAAGAAAGGATTGGATTGTTATGATTCGTATACCATTATATTCTAATTTTTAGCAATTTTTTTTTGTTAATGAAAATGTCAAAATTATCTTTAATAAGTTTCTCTTAGTTTTGAAAATTCTTTAACAAATGATCTAAATCACACGTAGACGTAAAATAAGTAAATATGTGTGTTTTTGTTTTAATAATATTGAATTAATACTTTATTAATTTAATGAATAACACTTCCACAAATTAATATCATAATGAAGTTACTCATTATACACAGCAACCACATGATAATTCGGTAGCGCTGGCGGATTGTTTAAAACATTCTCCGCCGGAAAAGTGTAACTCTTTGCATTTGTTATTGCAGTCTGGAATTTTTGAGCAAAGACCTATCACAAACAATCCATGTCTTTGTGAATCGTCAGCATCTGCTGCTCCTGAGAAATATAAACAAAACTTGAATCAATTATTCAGAAAAATGTGGATATACTATGTAGCTTTAAATTGAGAAAACAAAATTCCTTTGCTGCATACTTGGGATCAAGAGAACAGTTAGACACAAGAACACAAAAAGAAAACATCTGCTTGATGATGAAGCCATTTGTAGTTAGTTTTTTGATTTTGCGAACGAAATAATATTTGAATTGTGTAAAACACTTGAGTGCATGTATATATCTATCTATTATTGTTTCTTTTTGGTCAACACATTTAATTCTTCATATATGTAATTTTCTATAATATTTAGATTTTTTTACATATAGGTTTTAAACATAAATGAAATTTATTTATATTGACATTTGGTCAACCTAACAAATATCTATATGGAAGCTCTCTAATTATACAATTTGTGTCCTTTGACTAAAAGACTTTGACGATTATCTTTTTTGGTTTGAAAAATATCGTTTAGTGTTATCTCTACTAAAAATCAAGGGTGATCTTGTTTATGGGATTACCAAGTGGTGGTATCCCAGTGATACTTAAAGCGTTGGTTCCAATACGATTTCTGGGTTCGAGTCTCATTTGGCCACCAGAAGTTTACACTTGAAAATGGACGGTCACGATCGGGCATTTAGGCAGGTTTAACCCGAACACCTGAATATCAGAAAAAAGAAAAAAAAAATCTTGTTTATTGGATATAGCAAGTCATGTGATTAATATAGATTATTAGCGTTGGGTCCGTGTGTTATATAGGATGTGATTTTTGTTAGTTTGAACACGTATTTTTGTCTAATTTCATATGGGTGATATTTTTGTATGTGTTGTTTGTGTTGCCGTTTGTATTATTTTAATTATATGTTGTTATTTCTTTGTCTGTGTGAGACACTAACTAAATTCTTCTTAACCCTATGTTTTGTACATTTCATTTTATTAGTTACTAAAATGATGACTTTTTTGGGGGATAATTTATTTAAACGATGATTGTATGAGTATATTAAATAGTTTTCATTGTTTGATTAAACTAATAATTAAATGTAAATAGGAGATAAGTATAAATTTTTCTTCTTAAGAATATACCACATTAAATTAATTTTCTTCTACAGTAAGGACATGTTTGGTAAACTAACCACTCTATAATACATTTATGGTGAAATTTGTGAGTGCATAGTAAAGTGTTTATGTGTTTGTCGAGGCATATAGAGCATTCGCCTTCTTCTTCTTCAGCTTGTGTTTGCATTTCTTCCAAATCTTCAATTATTAAGTCGACATCTAATTTTCTTGAAGCATTTGGATTAGATCTTCTATTTCGTAAAAGACCTCTAGACCTTGGAAATTGTCCGCTGCAGGTGATATCAAAGCTGTCTGAATAAAATCTAATAATTTGTTTGTTAATATACCTGATATTACTTCATCTATGTCATGATACTTGAGGAAGAAGTTGACCACATCTTTGAAAGTTGTATTCCTTGCTTCTACTATTTGATCGGGGGAGAATGTATTTGTGTAGTTGATGTTGTATTGTTGTCAAAATGGGCGAGTGATTTTGAGGTGGAGCTTGTTTTGGTTTTGTAGTATAGCAAAATATTGTATAAACGAACAACAATATTGTATGAATCGCCATTATCACTTATGGCATCAAGTGTGGAATATGGAATATCTGCAGCTTTTGAAGAGTTAGATGTTATTGGCATAATTGGAGTCTGTGACAATGAAAAGTTTCAGAAAGAAATGATGATTGAATGTTATTATGGAAAAACCCAGTGTTCATGCTTTTATATGGAATATAATTGGTGTGGTTAAATGTGGCATTTAAGAATTATTTGAAAAGAAACAAATTAAGAAATGTATAGAGAATGAAACTATTACAATAGATACCATGTTTAATTGGTTGACAAAAAAAAAAAGATACCATGTTTAATTTGCTGATTTACCTTACGTGTTTTTGTCAATGAATGTCCGTTTCAGGTTATGTAAATAATAAAAACAAAATTCCCTTAAATGCAGTTTAATTTTGGCAACGAAATTTGAATAATAATTATTTAATGTGAGAAATTAAATAAGCCAAAATTTAGAACCTATTTACCTTTGGCAAAGCTACTGCCTTAAGATGGGAATGGGCTTCGATGTGTCCAACTAAATTTGTTAAAACATGAATAGACCCATTAAGAACCTGAGCCCATTCCAAAGACCCAATTTCTTTCATGATGCTTTGACCTATCTCCGATACCGGCTTCAAATTTGGAGTCACCGTGGAGTCACCAACACTTTCTCAGCCGGTGACGTCTCTTCCTCTGTCTTCAAAGCCGATTACTTATCTGGTAACAGCAGAAGCTCGCAGTAAGCCCATCTCAACACACTTCTGTTTGCGACTGAATCTCTCCCGGTGCTGGTCAGGGTTCCATCTTCATCACCTCCCTTTTCATGTGTTCACTTTACTGTATTTCCAGGTCTACTGCTAAGCGTTAGTCTCTTGAGAGGTAGTAGAAACAAAACAAGACTTCCACATATTTTTTATTGGGTTTATTATTGTATAATTATATTTCTCTGTTTCTTCATAATGGAATGTAGACATCAAATGTGAAACTCTCGTGGATTAGACCCAACCAAGAAAAGAAAACAATTTTTTACAAAATAAAAGGTTGGACATGTGACACCATGTCAAAGCATAAGTAAATGGAACCTTTTTTTATTATATAAGAGTATCTGCATTAGTAACCACTGAACACTTTCTCGGGGTTCATAATGCAATTTTTTATTATTATTTTTTTCTTTTTTGATATTTTTTTGAAAAAAAATTCAAATTAATCTCGGACCACCATGTAATGGGGCCCGCAAAATAGTGATAAATTAGGTTTATGTGAAAGAGTTTGGATGAACCAAGTTCATAAAAATTTATATATATATATATTTTTTTTTAAAAAACTGTGTAAACTCTCCTTATAAACCTTTGATAAAGATGCTCTAAGATATCTTTATTCCAAAAGGAACGTATTGTATATCACAATTAATCTTTCTCGGGCTCACACATTTAATAATAAATAAATAATCCTAAATAACTTGTTAAATAGAATGTTTTATCTTTTGTGAGCACTTTAATTTTTTTTTTCACGAAAATGTCTGAAACAATTTGAGATTTGGTCCCATAAAAAAAAACTACTCGTATATTTGTTAGAATATGTATATCCAGTCTGATTTCCTGATTTCACTTATACTAGATAATAATTCGCACCGTGCAC
>KE154543.1:45600-62901 GCA_000411075.1 Sisymbrium irio | reverse complement strand
ACTTTTTAATTGATACAAATATTTGTATCAATTAACAAGTGATGCAAAACTATAATATTTAAAAAAATCTTTTTGTCCCACATCGGAAACAAACACTAAAAGAATACAATTTCGCTTCTATAAAAGAAACTCCTCACTTCAGAAAAAATTAAAGTCATTTGACACTTTAATTATTTTTTATACATATTAATTTAAATATATATATATATATATAAAGTTATTTGAAAATATTAATTTTTCTGAAATTATTTTAAATTTAAAATAAAAATAGAATTAATTATTGTTTTAAAAAAAAAACAAATTGTATTAATTATCTAAACTGATGTAACTTTAATATTTAACATCTTTATTATAAGTGTTACAAATATTAACATCATTTATAATAATTAATGTAAAAGTTAACATCATTTTTATAATTGATATAAAAGTTAACATCAATTTTTCCAATTGACACATATTGACATCAATTACAATAATTAATGTATATATTTCACTTATTTACATCATTTATTAGTAAAATGATAAAAATTATTTGCATCACCACTTTCAGAGTCAATTTTTAAAATGATGTAAATAATATTTGCATCATTTATAATTGATACAAATATTAAAAATAATGATGTAAAATAACCATTTTGTTATAATGTAATAAACAAACGGTCTTATGTTTCCTTTTTAATAGTTTTTGTTATTAATTTGCTTTTGACAACAAATACAACATGTATACTCATTGATCCAATTTAGTGGTATCAAATTAACATGAAAAAATTTTAAAATGAGAACTTTAACACTGTGACTCAAATTATTTGCCATTACTTTTTTTCCACGTGTAATTAGTTTGATGAAAGATAGTTTGAAAAACTCCATTCATATATGAAATTCCTCTATATACATCGTGAAAACCGGTTAATCTCCCGGATTAGATGCTATCTTTACCAAGTCCGAACAATCTGTAGGAAAGATTACTTTCTGATGTTGCAGATCTTTCATACATTTCATTGCCCAAATTAAAGATTCCAACTCTGCATGTATGGGTGATAGAAACCGTATATATAATACCACCATCCATCATGTCCAACTGTAATAGTCTGTGAAACAAAGTATTGTACATTCTTCCTTGTATTTGATAATTGAGCCTCCTTCCATAGTCTACATTCGTTTTCTGCAATAATGAGAATTTTATCAGGTTTTCTGTCCTTATTTTGAAATATATATCTTTTCATTCCTATTTTTTCTATAACTACCAAATTATCCATGAAAAATTAACAATTTTCAATCCCTATTTTTTAGTCTCTAAAATATATTATCTAAATTCGAAAAGATCAACGATAGCGTGAAGAGTTGAGGATTAGAAATTTTGTTTGAAAGAGTCTAAATTTGAATAGTTGGATGACATTCAAAAAGAACATAACTTACGGTTCTTCCTCTACTCCACAACAAAGACATGACATGTCACAATGTATACCTTGTGATCAGATTCTTTTTAATCGAGACACATCCAGATAAAATCTACCATATGAAATATTTCATTTTTGATAAACATTTAACTTTTTTGGTCATATTTATATCAGTAGTTCTTCAATTAGGAACTATTTTTTTGATATCATATCCTGATTTAAACGTATATTTCCCTTATTTTATGTAAAGTCATCATATATATTTTTGATTTTTACTATTATTCTTTTGAGTTACATATTATTTAATTTGTTTTGTGTTTTCAATTTATTAGAGATAGATATGACAATTTTTTTCTTATCACGTCATATTACTCCCAACTTTATATCCTGTGGAAATACTTCTCTATATGAAACAAATTTTCATCTCCATTTTGAGCTGGCATGTAATATGAATTAATTGAAACATAATTTTACAATTCTATTTTCATATGACGTTACATTTCTATATGGTATAATTTTTGATTCGTATTTCTGAATAAAGTAGCTAAGAAGGGTATAGAAATAAAAAAAATTATGAATGTATTTTTTTCTTAAATAAAACTTGTCTACTTAGTATATAAATTATTGATAATCCAATTTTAGCCCCTCAAAAATTACTGATAATTAAAAAATTAAAATAATGTCTTATTTTGTTAAATAATTGGTTATAGAGATAAATAATTTTTTTTTGTTGCATATACATACATAATATTCAACATACTAACTGAGAATAAGAGAAATAAAGGGAAAATGGAGAAGTTTTTAAAAGAGAAGGAAACGAAAAAAGAAGATGAAGGTTTTATTGCTGGAGGAACAAAACATTTGAAAAAATATGGTGATATCTAATAATCGTATATATCCTAGTACAGTATTGGTTAAAGGTCCTAATCTAGTATTATATGAATCAAGTAATGTTATCCTGGGGAATTTTTCAAAAATGAATATATGAAATCAAATTCAAATAAAATATTTATACTTTCATTCCAACTAGTGTAAGCAAATATTTTCTTAAAATTTGAACATGTTTACCAAAGAAAGGTATATCCTTAAAATAATAACGAACTATAAAATATTACACTCACGTATGCATGCTAATAAAATTTAAGAAACTGTAGAAAAGGAACAATGTGCATCGAAAGGAAAGTGGGCGGCGGAAATAAATATAGCATCGTGATCTTCCACCAAGTATTTTTTCTAAACATATCCCACTCGAGACAAAAGTTTTAGAGAAAAATTTTTCAAAATGATTTACAATCTGAGGTCAGATGTAAGTTAAAAGTAATCCATATTTTCTCATGCAAAAGTGATTTTCTTTCTCGAATTGCAAAATAACATTTTTCTATTTTCTAACAAATACTACTTTCTCTCAAAATTTATATATCACAAAACTATAAATAACTTTTTTTTCCAGAAAATTCAAATGACTAACAAAGTTACATTTTCATCACCTATATAAAAAAGTATTATTCTCATTATTTTTTTAAACCACCAATAATAACCAAAGAAAAACTCTAAATGCTTAAATTACAAAAAAAAATTGAGCTCTTAAAACTCACTTTTACCTCTTATTCCTCCATTTCATCTCTATTTTCATCTCAAAACTCTATAATTATATTTTAAAATTCAATTAATAAATATTGCCATATTATGAGATTCTTACATACATGACGACTGGACTTTTTTGGCAGCTGTTAAATTTAAAATTATGGGCACCTAACATAGTTAAAAACTGGATTTATTTAGATAATTATTCACTTGATTTTCATGAAGTTTCATAAAAATAGACTTCACTTGGACTCTTTCACTTGGAGTCTGAACCACCTCAAAGCAAGCATCATTTGAAATCTATTTGACAAAGTCACACTTGATTATTTCTATGAAGTCTGTAAAAAAGACAAATTTCACCTAAAATCTGCTATAGTGTTTTCAAATATAAATTAGCCTGAAATTTAACGAGGAAAACTTATGTTGAAGTCTGATTACCTTTGTAGACTTTGACTGATATTATTTTAAATTCTTTAAGATATAACCGACTTAAGAAATTAGGAGGATAATTACTAGAAAATAAATCTCGGCTCAATAGATAATAAAGAGTTGATAGGAAAAAGGAATAATCAAAGAGAAGGTAATACCGAGGTAAAGAGGCACAAAGCAAATTTGAATTGCAGTTTTGGGCTCAACAGAACGACGACATGGTTCTGTCCACAGGGTAAAACCTGCTGTCAATAGTAAAGTAAGTCAAACAACTATTTTAAAAGTTTAATGAATGTGTTATCACTCATAACAGCCAATATGAAATCTATCGAAATATATGATTTCAAGTTACAAAACAGAAGGACAGATTAACAAAAAAATTTAGACACAGATACTTGCAATACACTTTCAACTCAGTTACTCATTTCTATCTCTAAATTTCTCAATTCCTGTAAAAGTCTGTGAAATCATATATACTACAACCCAATTTCTCTCGCATATCATTTGCTTTTACGCTTTACTTTGCTCCGTCATTTCCTTCAATTTTTTAAACATTATAGTTTCTGCTACAATACCACATTTAAAGTGGCAGAAAGTCTTCTATCTACTGCAAAACCACTGGCACTATAAGACTCTATAATCTCCAAAATTTTCAAATTGAGTTTTTTCGCATAAAACACTTAAAAATATATACATTTCCTACAAATATCTCTCAAAATTCTAAAAACTTTGAAAATAAAGATATTTAACTAAAAGAAACATTTTTTATTAAAAACATATATACAACCTTATTCAAGTTATTATCAAATATCAACTACTCAAAAATTTTGTTTTATGAAAGGACTTTCTTCTAACATTTCAAAAAGTTTGTTAGTTTAATTTAAGTTAAACACTATGCTGAATCTAACCGAGGGAAGAAGAATGAATTATGTCCATCAGATTCTAGAGAGAGTTCTCAGGAAAAAAATATAAAGAAAGTGGTCATTGCAAGGTCTAGTGTGTGTGCCAACATTACACTAGAACAAAGAAGAGTCGTGATAAACACATTTGTCGCTATTCAAAAAGTTAAATCTGGAACTTCAAACCTGCAGAAGGATCTGCAAAGAGTATCAAACATGGTTAAATTCTCAACACAAGAGTCACACCGTCATTAGCAATAAGATTTTTGTGAAGTCAGCAAAAGTGCCAGAGCACATTTTCAGAAAAGCCATGGATGAGTTATTGATGCTAGATGAGTTCCCTCTCTCTTTCATTGAGAGTACGGTTTGGAAATACCTTTTCAGCAAAGTGATAGTTCTGTTAACTGTTTGTTTCATATGTTTTTAACTTTGAAAAAAAACTCTGAAACTAACTACAAATATTTGACATTATTATATTTGCTTCTAGGTCAACCTTAACAAGATTTACTCAAGACACACTGCGACTAGAAACCTTGTCCAAATGTTTGTGAACAAGAAATACGCGTTGAAGAAGTGGCTTCATGTTAATAAGTAGAGAGACTCACGTACGATAGATATTTGTGTTTCTTAAGTTACATGTATTATGTTTTAATGTATTTTTAATTGTACTAGTTAGTTTCATGATCAGATGACATTAATAGTTATGTTGTTTGGCTGTTTGAGTTGATAAGAGGCGTAAGTTATATAGCAGGGATGTTAATTTGGGTTAAATAACGCAACCCATATCCAACCAACAAAAAAACTTATCTATAAAAAACTCAACTCACAAAAGAACTCATTCATTTCGTCATTAATGGGTAATTCTAATGTATAGTTTTAATAAGTTTTGGGTTACCCATGGATACCTATATTGTTATTAACTTTTACATACTACATTCTTTTTCTCCAATTATCAATTTATATATGTGTAAGTATGTAATTATTTATTATCAAGATGGATTATTGTTTTTAAATATCCAAATGACTACATACCAATTTCTTCAAAAAAGAAGAAGCATAAGTATAGAAAGTGAATCATAAACATAAATTGATAAACATAAAATGTCTTGGACTCCAATGGAGTCACTCTATACACTGAAGTGACTGAATGACTTTGAATGCCTTTCACCATATTCGGTATTTCGTGCGTATTAACAAACATATATCACACAACACTACAACATAATCATTACTACTGCCTCAGTTAAAATTCAACAGTTTCAATTGAGTATACCAAGTTAATCAAACATAACTCACCATTAAGATCCTCTGATCATCATCTCCTTGAATTACTAGCATCATCGTCTACATCTTCATCATCAAAGTTATCTTCAGTATCACCTAAAAAATGAGAATATAGCATAATAAAACATCAAAAATCAGACAAATCACAAGACATAATAACAGGATAAGAATCACAAGAAAAAATCAACATCAATTGAGTTTTACCTTCAAAATCAGTAAACCCACTTAACTAGTTGTGTGTACAAAGCAAGGTCTGTACATTTCTGGGGAGAAGGTGATTCCTATATGGAGTTTAAAATCTACCTCCAATATTAAAGGCAGATTCAAAAGCGACGGTGGTTGTAGGAATGCTAAGAACATCAGAAGCTAGAGATGTCAAATCACCATGGTGTTCCCTATTGTTTTTCCAATAATCTAAAACTTTCATATCCGTAAAAAGACTTCACATCGAGCCTTGGTTCTTCCAAATAGAGAATTCACTTCGTTTTTGTAGCATTTAAACCAGGTTGGATGCTTTTCTCCAACTCAAAGAGATCCTATTATAACATAAATGATAAGGAATATAGTCATTGCATTCTGTGATAAAGACTTCTGACCGGATATAATGAAAAAAAAACAAATGAAGTTAAAGATGAAGAAAGACTTAAATAATTTAATTCATCCTTCAAGTGGCGATTCATTAAGAATCTCATCAGCAGTTTGTGTTGCTGAAATGTTGGAAATAGAGAAACAGAATTCAAAAACTTGTATTCATCATAGAGTGCAATCAAATTCCTCTTAACAACTTTAAGTTCTTGGATCCAATTTATCAAAAGCCACTTTAAATATATGTGTTGCTTGATCCTAGGATCTAAAAACCTCTCCCATTGCCAAAACAATATTGTATCTATCCCAATATTTGCTAAACTTTACTTGCATATTCTTAACCATTTGTCTTAACAACTTTAAATTCTTGTATCCAATTTATCAAAAGCCACTTTAAGTATATGTAGCTTGATCCTAGGATCTAAAAACTCTCCCATAGCCAAAACACTACTGTACTCATCCCAATATTTGCTGAACTTTTTTTGCATATTCTTAACCATCACAAGTGGAAAATTTCCTCAAAAACACTCAATTCTCCATATCTGTATGAAGAAGACGTTGGATGTAGGATATTTAACTCCTGACATATAAGTTGTTATGGTGCTAAATGGTTTCAACATATCACAAATATTTTCTCCTTGATTCCATTCAGCTTCTGAAGGCAACCATTTGTAACTTCAGTCAAATAATGTTAAGCTAGTAAAGGACTTCCAGAACTTAAGAGCTCTTGCAAGTATTTCATATGTTGAGTTCCATCGTGTTGGAACATCTAAGGATAAACTACACCCACCTGTTATACTTACACTCTCAACACAAACAGAAAATGCATCTTTTCTTGAGTATGAAGCCTCCACAAACTTCACATTATTTCTGATTTTCTCCAAGAAACTACAAGTTAGCTCAAGTCCTTTCTTCACGATGAGATTTATTATGTGTGTACAACATCTCATGTGTAAGTACTTCCCATCACATGACATTCTATTACCAACAACCATCTGAAGATGATACTTGAGTATCTTCCGTATACTGTCATTACTTATAGTGTTATCCAATATGATAGAGAAGAACTTCTTCTCCAAACCCCACTCTTTCAAGCTATTCAATATTTTTTTAGCAATATCTTCTCCCGTGGAGAGGCTTGAACTCACAAAACGATAAGATCTTGCTGTTTAACCTACATCCATCATCAATAAACTGTGCTGTTAGACAGATATAACCCATCATAGTGGTAGGTGCTGACCACAAGTCTGAAGTAAAGTTTTATCTACCTTTGTGCCTTGCAAAAATCTCTTTCAACACTGATTTTTCAACCTCACATCTCTTATAAACATCAGCATCAGCTGTTTGATGACACATATGCTTAACATCTGGATTCATATCCTTATCTCTAACCTTAACCTTTTCATATTCTACATACTTGAATGGCAAATCATGGTAAATGATGATCTCACTAGTCATTTTTCTATGTACGATTTGATCATAACCTCTCCTATGATTGCCTGGAGTTTTAGGCCTTTTTGGACAGTGTTGTAAATGGCAACTACAAGATGATGCCTAAGTTAATTTCAACAATCATTCTCTTATTACAATGGACACACTTACCTCTACTTTTTCCATCCTTCTCTATTATTTCATCAAGTATGAATTCTTTTTAAACATCAGATTTTAGGCATTTATTAGAAACGAATATTGTATGATGTTCTTTGCATTTCTGCTGAGTCGATTAAATTTCACTCTCTGCTACGCCTTGCAGTTATGTCTCTTCTTCCTGATCATAGTCATCATCTGTTGCCATCATATGTTCATGTTGAGCTTGAAGACTTGCACGTAGTTACTGAGTTTGTGAATCCATTACACGTTATGGAAAAAATACAATGAGTTAATGAAAAAATATTCAATGACAGTGGAAGCTCCAAAATAATAAATGATACAACACAAACATCAATGGAGGTTAAATGAGATAACATAGACACCAGTGAAGATTCTACGAAGAATAAGACAATGGAAACTCAAGGATTTACTACTGAAGTGTTAATGAATGGTACAACAAAAGAGAGTAAAGAGAATAATGATTCTATGAACAACGAAAACGTCCGTGAATAACCAAACAACAGATGCATATTTTCAATTAACATTTTTTTTCACAGTTACATACAAAAAATTGGTAAATATGAGAATACAAATTACATACAAACAAAAGCAGCTGTGACTAGAATATAGCATCAGCTAATCTTTTTACAAAACTAAATAAACTACTTGATTAATCACTGACAAAGCTAAACATCTGAAGAAAGATGTAAGGAGAATTAAACGAATAAATTCATAAAATCAACCAAAAGAGAATAAATTGAAAAATTATAAACCACAACTAAAGAATATGCGTGAATAAAGAATGTGTATACAAATATAAGCGAACTAGACACACAAGAGGCATTAGAAATATGAGACCATGGAAATAATACTTCCAGTCAAATATACAAAACCTACCACATGAATTGCCAAAAAAACCTCCAAACATGAAGGTTAATAAGAAGAAGGAGAAAGAAGAAGCTCACCTATTTTTCGGTCGTTGGAAAGTAACTTCAGGTTGTGGACAGTAGCTTCAGGTTGTGGACAGTAGCTTCAGGTTGTGGACAGTAGCTTCAGGTTGTGGATAGTAGCTCCAGGTTGCCTGAAAGTAGCTTCAGGTCGTCGGAGAGTTGCTTCAGTTCATAAAACAGCTAACAAAATCAATAAATTGTTTGAGAATCATGAAATCACAAATAGTTTGACCTCTTGAAATTATAAAAAAAAAATCATTCGAGCATACCTTAAGTTGCTGAGGAAGATGAAACCCATAACGAAATTAAGATCTGACAAGAGTCTCTCGGAACCCATAACAAAATTAGAAGATGAATTTCTCGTGGAAGATGATTGAATCTTAAAAGTTCTTCTTCATGGAAGAGATGAATTTTTTTTGTGTGGATTTGTCGGTTTAAAAAAAAAAAGAGTACCCAATGGATATTTAATACCCAATGGACAAGATCCAAACAAAACAGTTTATAATTAAATCCAAACTCATTCTTAGCCCCGTTATTTTCTAAACAAAGGTTAAGTCTATCACTTATGGATTTGGATATCCACATTGGTTTAAACCCAAATTAACATCGCTAGTCATAACTGCATACTTTATTTACACAATTTGACAGCTCAAAAAGCTGATTATTGGCTTCAAATATGTCATGGATCATAAAGGCCAGACCACAACAATGTCCTCTTAGACTTTTTAGCTGAACGGGGAATTGAGAAGTGTTCTGCATTACTGTTAACAATGCAACCTTTAATACTTCTATTATAAAGAGATTCCATAGGGAGTTTATCTTAAGATCACATGCTGCTTTAGCCTTAGATGTGGAATTCTAACATATTAGTTGTCGTGCACAATAATAAACTTCATTGCTAAGAAGGTTTGAGTGATTTAGGTGATAATGTGATAGCTATACACAACGCTGTTCAATATGTCTGACCATCTATGCATAATTTGCTTGCATTTGATCTAAGAGTTACTACTGGAAAGATGATTCGGGGTAGTTTGCCTATGGATATCAAAAATTAGGTGGAACAAAACATTTCTCATGTTGTTTAGAGCATTACAGTTTAAAACAGCTTTTGATATAATGGATGGAGAGGATGTTTTATAATGAGTATTTCGCAGAAGCACAAATGGTGTTAAGAGGTCTGGACCACCTGCTAGTAATAATTGGAATACAGTAGACAAGCTAAAACAGTTCTTGATCTTACAACAACATTTTGGTTGTCTCAGCTTCGTCTAAAGTTTATTCATGCAAAGAATATAGTGAGATAGTAAAAATCGAGAGAAATCTTACTTTGTTGGCTAGTAGCTTAGACTCGGATTTGAATTAAAAATCTTCTAACATGTTGCAAAAAATTTCTAAGTATTGGATGACATCAAGAACATCAATAGGATGTTGATTGCTGTCACTATATTAGATCATAGAAAGAAGATGGTTTTTGGAAAGTTTTTTTTGGAAAACTGTATGGGAAAGACAATTTCGAGTTCAGAGACATGGGTAATTTTGTTTTTGATATTCTAACATACATGTTTAAGAAGTATTGTATCCGTTTTAGAGGACATTTAGTGCAATCATCTCAGTCAAGTCAACCATCATCTGTAAGTGCTGTAGAGAGTCAAGAGCAAGCTGGGGATATGATGGAGTTGGTTGTTGAGGATTTTGGTTATGAAAGGATGGATTGTGTGTACAAGAAGGTTTATTACTAAAATTGGAGAAGACACAAGGGATGAACTGAAATTTTATTTGAAGGAACCTGTTGAGAATCCGAGAATATTGGTGATAGGACTCGAGTTCGACATACTCTCATGGTGGAAAGTATACAAAACAAAATTTTCATGTGTTAGCTGAAATGGTAGAGATCTACTTGCACTGCAAGTATCGTATGTTGCATGAAAGAGTGCTTTTGGAACCACATATAAGTTGTTTTATACATTACATGATAAATGTGCATATGTGTACTGAGCATTGGAGACAAGCTGATATCAAGCTTGATGAAACCATCATTACAAATGAACAAATACTTGCTGAGATTAAAATGCTAGATAATTTTGAGAAAATTATGTGTTATGTTTATTTATCTTCAAATTTTTGTATGTTTGTGTCTTAATTGTCTTTTAGTAATTGTCATAATTTTTTTCTTTCAGAGTTTGAGAGTGCCAGTATCCACAACAATTGAAGTTTGGTTTTGGAGTTTAAAGTAAGCATTTGAGATTAGAGTTTAAAATTTAAAGTTTGATTCTTAGTTTTCATTTTATGATTGAATGATGTTGGTTTTATTATTGGTTTTCATTTTAAGACTGAATAATGTTGGTTTTATTCATTGTTAAGTTTGTAGTTTGAACAATATTGGTTTGAAATTTGAATAATAAGCTTATTTATTCTTTTTGATAGTTGTTTACTTACTTTAGTTATTCTGTAAATGGTAAACAAGTTTTATGTAAATATTTTAAACGGTTTTATATCAATCTTTCTTTCTTATTCTTTTTAATAATTTATTTGAAGATTAACCATTGATCAGCTTTTTGCTTTAAACAGATAAGTTTCATTCATTTTAAATTAGTATTACAGAACCCGGAGTAATAACAAAACTTGATTGAGAATATAAACCAAAAGTATCTCAGAGCTAATTGGATTTGATATATGTTTATAACTCCGAATCGATCCCGAATCGAGATCAAACCAAAAAAATTGAAATATTTAAATAGAGTCAAATTTTAGTATTTCAAAACTTAAACCCCGAATTGACTCTAATTAAATCGAATCAGAATGGAACATCGAATTCCTAGAGTTAAGTTAGCCTATAACCCATGTAATACTCTACTCCTTTTGACATGCTTTAGTTTAAGTTGGTTCAACTATATTGACACGCCCCTAGACTCCACTACTATGAATCTGTTCTGTTCTTAACTTGCGGAGCCGTAATCTGTGGACAATCTTTTTTCTTTTTCATTTTTCAGGCTTTTTTTTTTTGTTAACGCGAAAGATCAATTATTTGATGAATGTTTTATCAATAATTGTGATAAGTTGACATGATCAGTAACAAAAACTAATTATAAATCTAGACGTCAATTCACATCATTCAGCTGAAAATAAAATTCATATGACTGGTCTTGTTTGAAAGTTTTGCCATCGATAGCTAAAGCAAAAAAAGAGGAGAGACCGTGTGGGCTCCGTGTTAAGTTTTATTTTTGGGTATTTTTCTCCCATGATACCTCGGACTATTTTTGTCTTGTAATAACGAAAATATTAGTTTAAAACAGTAGAATAGTATTAGAAAAGTACATATGATGCGCTAGGGCGTGGCCACACATGTTATTTAAATGCCAAGTAGTCACGTTAGTGGTGATGTAACGAAATTATCAATTATTAATTGCGGTTTCACACTACTCGTCCACTTTCATTAATAATCACGAAAATTTTTGTTTGGGAATCACAGAAAGTTATTGGCTAACATTAGCATATTACGAGCCTTGGTAATGGTATAAACTGTGGTCGTGGGTAAAGTATGAATAAAATGATCTTGGAAAATATGTTAATAGTAGTCTCTCTGTTTTTAAAAGATTATTTTTATACTTTTTTCCGTATTTTTTAAATGTCGTTCTAGATTTATACACACAGCTTAATAAAACATATGATTCTATAATTTTTAAAATAAAAACACAAATATCTATACACCTAATAATATTTAAACCAATAAAAAAAATAAATAAGAGAATCTTATCAATAAATTTTACATTAAAATTATAAAACGATACTTATTTTGAAACGAAAATTTTACTCCAAAACGACATTTATTACAATACGGAGAGAGTAGTATATTCTTTCCACATCACGAAAAGTATCACAAAGATTGTCATTTTATAAGTATACATACAAATTAGTAAAACATTTAATTTGTTAGGTTTTTTTAAAATCACATCATTAACTATCTACCTAAACACAATTCAATCAATAAAAAAATAATCTACATAATACAAATAATCATAAAATATAAAAGTCATTCAATTTTGCATTAAAAATAGAAAACAATACTTTTTATGAAACAAAAATAAATATCTAAAACAACATTAAAAAAATACGGAGGGAATATAAAATATAAAAAGTCATTAAATTTTATATTTAAAATCGAAAATGATATTTTTTATCTTTAAAACGACATTTAAAAAATACGGAGTATAAAATAGCTAGTTTCATAAAAAATTGTAAATTTCAAAAATATTAATTACAATAGTTAAATTATTACTATTGATTAAAAGTTATGGAAAATTGTTTATATTACATAAATTTAATATCAAGGGAGTAATAAAGACATGAACATATATCTTAACTGCTGGTCTGTCTCTTCTTTCTCTCGCCATAGAGCACATGTTATCAAACCAAAATTGTTCCCCAGTCCGTGTTTCTTTCGCGTACTTTTGCTATTATTTGATGGGATTGACTAAATCTCGGTTATCATTTCAAATTTTATGTCTTTTTCTTTAGCTACCTTTATCCAATTTTCTCACACAATTGTAACTGCACAGTTGCTCTTTAACAAATCCAAGTCACTTATTTTAGTTCCACTACAAAAACCGCAATACTCAAGTCGTTTCTTGTATTTTGGCTTCTCATCGAAGGCAAAATTGATCCACATGGGTTTTTAGCTTCCTCTGAATATTTTTTTTTTCTTTTTGGGAAATTCATATTTTCTTGCTGTTTCTGGAATCTGGATACAAAGCAAAATGACGGAAATACGAGAAGGAGAGGAAACAGTTGAAGGGAGAAATGTTGGAGCTCTGTGGGATTTAGAGCAGAAACTTGATCAGCCGATGGATGAAGAAGCACATAAGCTTAAGAACATGTACAAAGAAAAGGTAAATAGTAAACATACCCTATCACATCTCCATCTTCTAAAGTTCTTCTGATCTAGAGTTTAGAGTATCATCTATATTCAATCATTTCAAAGAGATATGAACAGTTCACGTAATCACGGTTGAGGACTGAGAAATTTATCTGGATTTTGTTTTCTTTCTTTTTTTGATCGAGCACCACATCAATATAGAAATCACGGTCTTGAATATTTCTTCAATTTTTTTTCCAATACTTTATTCGCAAATTTAATTTCAAATGATTAATTATAGAATTATATTATTTTTTTTTAAAAAAGTAGTAGTTTGATAATGAAAAATCCTTGCCCTCTGTTTGACTCGTGGCTTGTGGCTGCTTTGGATGAATTTTTTGGTGTTAAAATAGGTGGGATTTTTATGTTTCTAGCCGGTAGTTATTGTAGGATGGTGAGCAATAAATGGCTGCGGTGGTTGGTATTTATTGGGCTTACATAGGTGCTGTGGAATTATCTGTGTCCTCCATTTTGTACGACTCTGTCCTTGTATCGGTTCATGCAATATGTATTTATCAGTTGGGAAAAAATAGTAGTTTTACCTTTTAAATAACATCATATTTTAATAAAATTTTGATTGAATTATAACACAAACCTTACAAAGAATGACATGGTTTACATATATCAGTTCTAAGAACACCAAATTTGAACGCATGATCAAGAATCAGCAATCAGATAACAATAAATAGTCTCTTAGAGTAAAACATGTAGATTCTATGAGACATATGATTCAATCATAAAGTGTGATTAGGTTTGACAGAAAGAATGCATGTCTGAGTGTGTGTGTGTGTGTTGTCTCTAGGCTTTGTCAACGTTGATGCTTCTGAGGCTAGCTTTCCAGAGTCTAGGGATAGTTTACGGAGACTTAGGGACTTCTCCCTTGTACGTGTTTTACAATACGTTCCCTGATGGAATCAATGACACCGAGGATGTGGTTGGAGCACTTTCTTTAATCATATACTCCCTCTTGCTCATTCCTCTCATCAAGTATGTCTTCATTGTCTGCAAAGCTAACGACAACGGTCAAGGTAAAACCGTGCTCATTGATCTGTACAAGTATTTAAGAATTGGTCCTTATACTCCTCGGATCAATCGTGTGTACACAGGTGGGACTCTAGCTATTTACTCGTTGCTTTGCAGACATGGTAAACTGAAACTAATCCCGGACCAACAACGCAGCGATGAGGACCTCACGACATATAGCCGTACTTCCTTGCCTGAGGGAAGTTTGGCTGCAAAAACGATGAATTGGTTGGAAAAGAAAGATTCTAGGAAAAGAGCACTACTGATAATTGTTCTTGTGGGGACTTGTATGACGGTTGGTGATGGCATCTTTACCCCGGCCATCTCGGGTACGTACGAAGGTCTCTCTTTGCTTTGAGTTTCCAGGATTACTGAGTGTTTGTTAACAGCATCATCCTGCTTGATCAGTTCTTTCAGCTACTGGTGGGATCAAAGTGAACAATCCAGAGATGAGCAGCAGTATGTAATGTCTCCAGCTTCTGTTGTTCTTCATCCGTCAGTCAATTGCTGCTAAATGACAGGTTCCTTTTGTTTCAGGTACCGTTGTGCTCGTCGCTGTTCTCATTTTGGTGGGTCTGTTCAGCATGCAGAAGTATGGTACGGACAAAGTTGCATGGCTCTTTGCACCGATCGTGTTCATTTGGCTTCTTTTTATCGGAGGCACCGGGTTATATAACATCTGTGTATATGACACAAGCGTTCTGAGAGCGTTTTCGCCCACATACATATACATGTACTTTAAAAGGAGAGGGAGAGATGGCTGGGTTTCGCTTGGTGGAATTCTGCTCAGCATAACAGGTTAGCTTCTAAATGCTTCTTCTTTGCCTAGGATTTTGTCAAGTAAACTCTAAATGCTCCTCCGTTGTTGTTTCATACTTAAAACTGTAGGGACTGAGGCACTGTATGACGACATTGCTTACTTCCCATTATTAGCTATACAGCTTGCCTTTACGTTTTTCGTGTTCCCTTGTCTTCTTCTAGCATACTGCGGTCAAGCTGCGTACCTTGTTCAAAACAAGGATAAGTATGCAAATGCGTTCTATGAATCTATACCGGGTTAGTCATAAAAACTTCTTGTCAAGCGTAGTACAAACCTCAAGTCTTAATGCTCTCCCAAAACTGAGCTTAATCTTTGACTCTACAGATAGTATATACTGGCCAATGTTTATAGTGGCGACAGGAGCCGCGATTGTCGGAAGCCAAGCTACAATATCAGGGACATATTCGATAATCAAGCAGGCTGTGGCTCATGGGTGTTTTCCTCAAGTCAAAGTCGTTCATACCTCAAAGAAGTTCCTTGGTCAAATCTATAGCCCTGATATCAATTGGATACTCATGGTCGGTTGCATAGCCGTCACTGCTAGATTCAAGAATCAGAACCAAATAGGAAATGCATACGGTACATATAATGTTCATCTTAAACCATTTATTTTTATCAAACCAAATAGGAAATGCTGACTGTCTTGCTATCGTGGTGCAATAGGGACCGCGGTAGCGGTTGTGATGCTTGTGACCACATTACTCATGGTGCTTCTTATGATACTCGTGTGGCGGTGCCACTGGATTCTTATCCTCATATTCACGGTGCTTTCCCTCGTGGTGGAAGGCGCGTACTTCTCGGCCGTGCTTTTAAAGATCAACCAAGGAGGATGGCTTCCGCTCGTCATAGCAGCGGTCTTACTTGTTGTAATGCTGGTCTGGAATTATGTAAAAATCAAGAGATACGAGTTCCAGGTGCACAGCAAAGTGTCAATGAGCTGGATCCTTGGCCTAGGGCCTAGCCTAGGGCTTGTCCGGGTCCCAGGGATCGGGATAGTCTACTCAGAACTAGCAAGCGGAGTTCCTCACATCTTCTCTCATTTCATCACTAACCTCCCTGCGATCCATTCAGTCGTAATCTTTGTCTGCGTCAAGTACCTCCCTGTCTATACTGTCCCCGAAGAAGAGAGGTTTCTCGTGAAGAGAATCGGATCCAAGACATTCCGAATGTTCCGTTGCGTAGCCAGGTACTTTCATGGCATCTGTATTTTCTTGTCCTAAATCTTATGTGGCTTGTAAATCATTCTCACCACTGAGCAGGTACGGCTACAAAGATCTACACAAGAAAGACGACGATTTCGAGAACAAGCTGTTTAACAATCTGGCTTCTTTCATCCGAATTGAAAGAATGATGGAGCCAGTTTCGAACTCGAGCAACGGGAGCAATGCTTCTATCTACAGCCCAACGCAACAGTCCCGAGAAGCATTGGTCGACAACAACGACATGGATATGTTCTCTTCCATGGTGGACTACACGGTATCAACATTGTGCACGATTGTCCCCCATGATTCGCCAAGCAACAGAGTAGATGAGGAGGAGATAGACGAGCTGGCGTTTCTTAAGAATTGTAGAGACTCAGGGGTTGTTCATATTCTCGGAAACACTATCGTAAAATCAAGAAGAGGTTCTTGGCTTCCCAAGAAGATTGTCATTGATTATGTTTATGCTTTTCTTAAGAAGATTTGTAGGGGGAACAATGTTATCTTCAATGTTCCTCACGAGTCCCTTTTGAACGTTGGACAAGTCTTTTATGTGTAGCATTCGGGTGAAACTACAAATTACTTTGGTTATGTGAATTGCTATTCCAAAGAACGTTTGTTTTAATAAA
>KE154543.1:15211-27698 GCA_000411075.1 Sisymbrium irio | reverse complement strand
TATGGTGTGCACTAGACCCGACATTGCCTATGCAGTAGGAGTTGTGAGTCGCTTTCTAGCCAATCCAGAAAAGGAGCATTGGAAAGCAGTAAAGTGGATCCTACGCTATCTACGAGGCACAACAAGGAAATGTCTATGTTTTGGCAATGGAAAACTTGAGTTGAATGGTTACACCGATGCAGCTTGGGCCGGAGATAAAGATTCAAGGAAATCAACATCAGGATTTGTGACTACCTTTGCAGGGGGAGCTGTTTCTTGGCAATCAAAGTTACAAAAGTGTGTTGCCTTGTCTACCACGGAAGTAGAGTACCTCGCAGCAACAGAAGCGTGCAAGGAGATGCTATGGATGAAGAACTTCTTACTTGAGCTGGGAGTGAAGCAAGAAAAGTACAACATGTTATGTGACAACCAAAGTACTATTCACTTAGCAAAGAATCTAACGTTTCATTCTCGCTCAAAGCACATCGATATCCGACATCACTGGATCCGAGAAGTTTTAGAAGAGAGGCTCATCCATCTCACAAAGGTGCACACCGACGAAAATTGGTCAGACTTTATGACCAAGGTATTACCGCTCAAGAAGTTTGAAGATTGCTGCAAAGGCACGGGTATGGCAACTGTTTTGGGCTAAAACGGGAAGGGGGAGATTTGTTGGATTCCCTCATTACGCCCAAAACTAATCAATCAAGCTTTAATCCAAGAAATATAAATATCTAGAGAAAAGTGGAGAAGTGTAGAAGAAAATTGTCAAAAAGATTAAGAAGTATGTAGAAGATGGAGAAGTCTCTAGAATTAGTTTATAAGATTAAGAAGTATGTAGAAGATGGAGAAGTCTCTAGAATTAGCTTGTAGTTACTCCTCCACTAGTATAAATAAGAGTGTTGAGTCCCTTTGTAAGATCAATTTAAAAAGAAGAAAGAAAATCTTTGTAGTAAACTCTTTCCTAAATATTAATAACCTTCTTCTTAAACCTTTTAGTTGTCTAAATCCCATCTTCATCTCATTAACATTGGGTAATTTTCTCTACAGATATCTCGATGTTTATAAATAGGCTCCGAATATACGTTTATAAAAAGCCGATCAAAACTCAGCGGCAATTTTCGACCTAAATATACCCTATTATAAGTGTAGGAATTGGGAAATAGTTGCCAAGCAGGACCAGATTTCGAAATAAAAATGAAGAAAATAGAAACTCTTAACGTGCTCGGGAGGCATGCCCTCCTTCTAAGTTTCAACAAACCCAAACTTCCTATTGTCGCGCAGTTCCGTTTGGAATTAAGTGGCATCCATGTCTTCACCTTCTTCTCAAGCTTCTCCTCCGCTTCCTCTTAAGTAGGCTCCAGCAGAGGAACAGTCGACGGTGGCTGTATCCTTGAGGTGTCATCGGTACCAGAGGAGCGAAGGGCAAGGGCGTACTATCATTACACATATCTTCGGTCTTTGGAAACATATGAAGGAAAATAGAGGTTTAGTGTGAATTTCAGTTATTCTTTGAGTGGAGAAGATGAGTTAACTGAAAATATTAAATGAAAATATTAACTCTATTTAAAAAGAAGAAAATAATAACCGTTTACAATAACAATAGCAACAAAATATAGTTAAAAATATTTAAATATTCTAATTCTAACCATATATTTTAATCAATTATTTAGATGAAATCTTTTAAATTAGATTTATATATATAATATTTTTAAAACTTAGTAAATTTTATACTTAAATACTTAGTATATTCTTTTTTTAAAAATTGAGAAGATATTTGGTTAATTATATATCTATCATGAAATTATTGATAAAATTTATAACAAATATATATATCCACTATATATTAAATGAAAATATTAACTCTATTTTAAAAGAAAATAATAAACATTTACAATAACTATAGCAACAAAATATAATTAAAAATATTTAAATATTCTAATTCTAACCATATATTTTAATCAATTATTTAGATAAAATATTTTAAATTCGATTTATATATAAAATGTTTTTAAAACCTAGTACGATTGAATTTAATTAAAATCAAATTCAGTTAATTCAATTTATCATTTACCTAATAAAAAAAATATAACTTTTTCGAAAAAATAAATATATAAAATTTTCATGGGAATTTTATCATTAATAAAATATTATATATACACTTTTTACCAAACTACATTTTCATATTTTCTTTACAAAAACACACTAATGAAATAAGGATAAAAGGACTGTATTACCCTTAATGAATTAACTCTCTTTTTTCTTCCAATTTTTTGACGATTAATCGTAACATCTTCGACGACTGCCTCAGCGAAGACTCCGGCAGCGATGATCGAAACATCTCCGGCTCAGGCGATCAAAATTCACCGGTGATGGCGATTGAAAATTGTCTATCTCAAACTCTTATGAATTCAATTTAAGATTTATGAGCATAGATCTAGAAATCATGAATTCAATTTAAGATATGAGTTTTTGATATCTATGTAGATTGTTCTTCTCTTTACTTTTTGCGTATGATTAATCAAAACTTCTCTGCTTTTTGACTGAGTTTTTGCATCGGGTAAAATTGTGCTTCAAGCGACGATGCACAGAAGAAGAAGTTTTTGATTGCTCGTGTTAGACGAAAGAGGTTTTGTTGTACTCATTTATAAAGCTTAATAAAAATCAATGATTCCAGAAGAGAAGAACTATAAAAAGCTCAAAACATTACGTATGGGGAACCTGCTTCTGAGCATCTTCAAGTTTCTTATTTGTTTATATTGTCAATGGCTATTTCATGATCACTACTGTAGTGACTCTTGTGTAGTTTTCCTTTTCTATTCTCTGATCACTAATTTAGAGGAGTTTTCCTTTTGTATAGACCGGATCACTGATGTAGAGGTTCATATGCTCAAATTGAAATCAGTTAAATTGGTAGATGAAGAGAGTTTCTCATCATTAGTTATTTTGAGTTACCTAAATCAAAATAGCTTTGGTATGAACCACAATGCTTCTTAAATGAGAACAAAAGGCATTAAATAGATTTTTATAAACTTTTATAAAACATTTATAAGCCTTTATAAATACATTTATATACCCTTACAAACCTTTATAAAGTACTTTTATGATTATATCTTTATAAAATGACCAGAAAAGGATGTATAAGCCCTTATAAATCAATTTACAACGCTTAAAGACAATTAATAAATCCTTATAAAAATGATATTAGTTCAACCTTTCAACAAAAGTAATTCAAACTCCAAGAAGAAATATCAAGAAGTACATAGCGTCTAAATGCTTTTGACCATCTTCAAGTTTCTTATTTGTGTTATATTTTTCCATGTCTATTTCATGATCACTACTGTATGAACCACAATGTTTCTTAAATGGGAACAAGAGACATTAGATAGATTTTATAAACCCTTATAAAAAATTTATAAATCATTATAAATAATTTTAGTGATTTTAATTTTTAATTTACGATTTATATAGAGATCTAACCTGTGAAAACAAGATCTCCGACGGATCTTTATCCATGATCTCCGGAAGATTCGTTAATGTTGTGAGATGAAAATTGTTTTTTTTAAGTGAATATGCGTTTTGTAAGGATTTTTTTGTCGTTTATCAAAATTTTGTGAACTCGCTAACAAAATATATAATCCTTTATAAAAACACTAAACCAGTAAAATCAATGACTTGACGGTTTACCAAGCTTTAAGTATTTATTATTTGAGTTATGGTCAGACCCATTTATATAAGATAACATCTGTAGAGTTTATAAAATTTGGGATTTTATCAAAATCAGGAAAAAGCTCATTATATTTTCAATCAAAGTTTAGCAAAGAGCACTTATAAATCCTTTAAATATATTTTACAGTAATATTTATAAACTTTTATAAAACAATTTTGAGCTGAAATTGTATTGATGTGAAGTAATTCTGATAATAAGACCTTATAAAATGTTTATAAATTTTATAAAATATTTTGATAAACCTTTATAAAAACATATTAAATATTCTAAAACTGTTAAGATCAATTTAAATCATTAAAAACTAGTTTTTACACATCTTTTTAAACATTTATAAACCTTTGTAAAAAAAAATTTAGAACACCACATTTCAAGCTTCTTATAAAAGATGTAATTGGTTTAAGATGTAATTGGTTTATAAGACTAAATTTTACACATCTTTAATTTTATAAACACTTCTAAAATTATTTAAAAAGCTTCATAGTTGTTCATAGACAATCTGAGCACCCTTTTTTTTGCTCGATCCTTACAAATTTTTTTGAGATAAACAATTTAGTTCAAATAATAAGATCATATCAAAACCCGGAATCACTGGATTTTTCTGTAAATCAAGGTTTTTAGGGATTTTATAAGAGTTTATAAAATCTGGTATAGTGTGTTTTCGAAAGGCTTTTGATTTCTATAATGTTTTATAAATCAATTTTTAAATGCTCATCTTAGACTTCATAGTTTTGTGAATGAAGAGGACTAGCATAAAGTTTTATCCTTACACAGAAATTATATGATAAACATTGTAATTCCAACAATCAGATAACATCAAAATAAAAATCTCTTTGATTTATATTAAAAAATTTAGGGATTTTGATAACGTTTATAAGATCTTATATAAATCTGGGTAATAAAACTTCAGACCAGATTTTTAGAACTCTAAGAATCCGGCGATTTCATTATCATTGATTCGATAGAAGAATCCGATGAGATTGAGAACAGCGAAGATTCAGTTCCATCATTGATTAAGGCGAAGGTTCAGTTCCATCATTGATTAAGGCGAAGATTCATTCAAATCACTTCGAAGAAGACGAACAGACGGTGAATCAGTTCAGACGGCGAGATGAGATTGAACAGACGACACTCAGATTCATCTTTCCGGCAAGAATAGGAAACACAGCGAGAATTAGGTTTTTGTTTCCGGCTACACAGAAAACACGGGGAAAGAATATTGAGGGGAAGGAGAAAAAATAAAAGATAATGTTAATTTGGATTTTAACCAAGAAAAAATGTGTATAACTGAAAATGTAATTTCTTTAAGTGTAAATGTGAATAAGTGTATGATTGAAAGTGTATTTTTGTTAATTTCCCATATTTTATCATGTGTATCACACTGTTTAGAAATTATACATGTTTCGACATGATATATGTCGATGATAACAAGAAAGATTACAAACTTTTTTGAAAAAACTTCAAAATATTATGCCACATATTGCAGGTGTCAGTCGGCGATGTGAAATCTTACTCAATATCTCTTCTATACTTACATGTTTAATGTACATACATACTAAGAGTTCATTTATCCTCTATATAAGAGGTATTATCTGATGATTTAATATCGTCAACGAAATTGATCGGTAAAATACATTTCCAGAAATTGTTCTCCGGTGAAATCTTGATAGTTAGGACCACACCCTTTGTCGGTCTGTGAGGATCTATATCTGGTTTGTCTCTTTCCTTATGTTGACTTAATTTGTACTGCATCTTTACTTTTCCCTTTTCATAAATGTCTTTGTTTTCTTCTAGATCTTGTCGGTTGTTATCAGAAACTTAGTTTATTAAACAAAGATTCTTCATTGTCTGTTGCCTTACAATTAATGGTGGAACGAATATGTGCTTTGTTATTGTTCATTGGATGAAAAATGAAATTTAAATCTTTTTTAATCTAAGTAAAGAATCGTCCCATAGTATAAAGCCTTTTTTTAATATCGGACCTTTGAAAAGAGAATAAACTTTTCCTTACTTAGGATAGTATAACCATAGATTATATAATATTGTTTTTACTAAATAAATTTTGCATGTTCGATTTGTCCTAAATTGGGATATTATTAATATTTCAAGATGGAAGTTGCAATATTTGGGGTCTAAATTACATGCATTAAGTGAAATATTGAGTTAACAGTTATGAATAAATGTAGATGGCAAGACATGTTCAAACGCAGCTGGGATCCTGGAGGAAAGGTGCTAATAATCAATGGAGTTTTGAAAAGGATGATACTGATTTAGGCTTCGGTGTGATGGTCCGGGATGACGAGTCTTTTGCTTCGCTAAAAGCGATTGTACAGAGAAAGTATATGTTTGAAGACACTACTCCAGTAGTCCTGGCATATCAACTTCCACCTTGGATGCTGGTACCTTCACGTCAAGGATCTCCCTCTATTAATACTGAAAACTCGGCTGATGTGGCAGAACTAATGGGAGTCCGAGTTTGGTATCCAGAACTTACTCTTTGTGTAACCATTGGCAGTGAACCAGTGGCTAAGTATCAGTTCCAGTGTTGCACAAGTTTCAGTATTGGAGAGACATCTATCGTTGTCAACGATACAAATAATATGACTTCACAAACAGCTTTTCAAGGTATGATGTAAGAATAATTGTATATTCGATATTACTCTATTTTAAGATTTGTTTGTTCAATATATAGTTCATAATTTTGTAGAGCTTATGGATGGAAGGACAATTGAAGCAAGCCAAGATGTCTTCAATGAATTTTCAGTGAACAAGAAATTGTGGTCATCATCGTGTAGATCTCGAACTCGGACAGACTAGAGGCGTGTCAAACCCACCAATTAGTATAAACTCTCAGTTAGACAAAGAGCTGGTTCTTGTAGTTGATGATGCGGTGGTTCCACTGGTGATGATGTCATTGTTAATGTTGAAAACCAAAATCCCACTGGTAAGTTTCATTTGTTTATATTAATGGTTACTGTTATAGATATTGGGATAATAGATACGTAATGGTTAATAACTTTAGCCTGTTTAATGTTTTGGGTTCGTTTAGGATAACAAGTGAATATATCTTAGCAATATTCTACATAAAACTTATATATTTCCCAGGTGGTCAGCTTGATTCACAGGATCAACCTTTTGTGGGAGTAGCTGACACTCTTATACCAGGCGCTTCCCATGTGTTTGGAGACGTTGGATTTGATCAGCTCCAAAAGGTCACCCACGGTGCATTGCCTATTCCATATAGAGAAACTGATGAGTCATACGGTTTCGGGAATCGCATCTTAGCACAATAGTGCGAAAGTTCAGGATATGAACATCTGCTTGCTTTTGGACATACTGGTGATATTCTCATCCCTCTTGACAACAACCCTACTGAAACCGTTCCAAACGAGCCTTTTACATTGACTATGAACACGGATGTTTTGGGTGATGGCTCGAACACTAGATCTTCGGATGAAATGGATTTATCCTTGAACTTAAACGCTATAAGTGTACGATTAATTTTTCGGATTACCTGATGGTATAAAACTTATCAGCATTGTAATATACTATATTAGAACGAATATGTGATATATTTTGGAATCTTTTTTATCTCTACCATTACAAGTTTAATTTCTAAATAATTTTACGAAATGATGGCTTTATTTCAGATAATGACAACACTCAAACTGAATTACACTTGGGTATGATTTTTAAAAATCAGGATGCCTTTAAACTCTTTATGGCATTATATGCCATAAGAACAAAGTTCCTCTTTCGAAATCCATGGTCTGAGTCCGAAAAGATGGTGATTCAATGCTGTGGAATACAATGTCCTTGGCGTGTTTATTCTGTCTGCATCGTTGGATCAGACTTCTTTGAGATTCGTAAAATTAATATTACACACTCTTGTTTGGTCGATGAAAGAACTTAATATGACAAGCATGCTTCAAGTAATCTTATTGAGGACAACGTCCCAGTGATATAATGGCAATCATGCATGAGAATCATAGCGTCCGAATCTCATATTGGAAAGCATGGCGATCTAGTGAGTTGCCAATTGTATATGCAAAAGTTACTTGTGGATCACCTTTCAACACCTACCCAACTACCTAAGACAGTTGGTATTTGCTAATCCAGGTACAATTGTCCAACTACATTCTGTCTATGACGAGAAATTTGGTTATCGCTTCAAGTATATGTTTTGTGCTATGGGGGCGTCAATAAGTGGATACACATACATGAGGAAAGTAGTAGATGTTGATGGAACCCATTTAAAAGGGAAATATGCTGGTTGCTTGTTAAAAGCGTCAGCTCAAGATGGGAATTACCAGATATTTCCACTTCCATTTGCAGTAGTTGATGGAGAGAATGACAAATCATGGGAATGTTTTTTTCAAAAATTTAGTTGGTTTTGTGACCGATGAAGTGGATCTTGTGTTTGTTTCCGATAGACATGGATTTATTTACCATGGATTGTGCAAGTATACAAAGATTGTGTACATTTGTTTGTTATTATTTAAATTTTTATTTTAAGATTTATTTTTACTTATAATATTATTTGTAGGTATATTCAAAGTCCAGCCAATGTGCTTGTGTTACCCATCTAAAATGAAATATTCAGACGTACTTCAAGAACCATCATCTTGGCTATCTTGTATCAAAAACAGCTAGGGTTTTTAAGTTAACTGATTTCTTTAAGACCTTCAGGTAGATGGCTTCTGCTGAGTACTTAATGAGCATTGGATTTGAGCATTGGGCGTGATCGCATTTTCATGGATGTCGCTACAATATAATGACAAGCAACAACACAGAATTTAAGATGTGGTGAATGTTCGTAGCTGTTGATCTTGGAATGCCGTTCTTAAGGAGGCAAAGGAGTTTCCTATAATCCCCCTTATTGAGTATGTACAAAGTAAGCTAATAAATTGGTTTTCAGTCCGCAGAGAAATTTGTAATGATATGTTCAAACACGGACACCACGGGTGATGAAGATATTAAGTGACAACTTTGAATTATCTGGGAGTTTAGAAGTTCATAAGATTAATGAGTCCGAATATAAAGTGAGAACCAAAGATGATCTGTTTTTCTTAGTAGATATGGCTGACAAGTCGTGTAGCTGTTTCGAATTTCAAAAGCTGTGAATACCTTGCCCACACGCTATTGATGTAGTCTTACGCATCAGTGTCCATGTCGATGAGCTTGTAGCAGAAGAATATTCTGCTAAAACCTATGGCTAGCTTACTCAGGGCAGATTTATCCAGTAAAAGACGAAAGCATTGATTCGGAATTGACCACCGCATTGTCAAAGCTTAATTTATATCCACCAACTACCCAACGTCCACCAGGCAGATCTCGGAGGAGACGTTTTCAGTCAAGTATGGAAGTGAATGTAAGATTGTGTTAATATATTAAAATTTCTTTAGCCAACATTTAGTAAACTATTTTAACAATTGTCTAGGTGAAATCAATGAAGAAAAGATCTAGATGCAGTCGTTGTAAGGCATTAGGACACAATCGATCAATGTGTAAAACACTTATATAATAGTAATAATATGATGAGGAAGAACAGTTATACGTCGAAAGGTGTATGCATGAATGGGGGTATAAATCTGGGATAATAAGTGAACTTTGTGTAATATTTTTTATATATTAAAATCTCAGTCTAGGCTTGTGGCCGGATAAACAATTTTCTAGCCTTGTTTATAAATAAAAAATATTATTTCGAGTCTCATGAAAATCATTTCAATTAGATAACTGATAAAGAATCATATTATATTCGCGTGGTATCAATCTTGGTATCCTGCGGTTATATTAATTTATTCGTATTTCAAAACTAAACCCTACCAACCCCAAAATGTCATTTATGGAATTCCGGAACCCAAACATAAAGTCTGTTATCAGAAGTAATTACATCAATATTTAGCATTGCAGAATTATAGTTATTAATGGAACCGATGGTCTAATAGATTACCATTAGATAAATTTTATGTAAACTGGACAATATATATATATATATATATATATATATTATTCATTAAAAGTATTGTTTTCAATGTATATATTTAAAACCATCTTATAAGATCAGGATATATCTCTATGTTCTTGAACGGTATTTAAAAATTGTGTAATCTTGTTTATAACTAACAATAGTCTTTCGAATACCTCCAAAATCACTGCAATTATACCTGATTTATATATAACATTTAATAATCGTCCAATATTCACTTGGTATCCAACTCGGTATAATCCGGTTAAGATTTAATTTTGGTATTCAAAATTAAACCCTACCAACCCCAAAATGACATTTAGGGTATTTGGGAACCCAAGCATATGCATGTAAAATCTGTTATCAAAGGTAATTACATAAAGGATTACTAATGCAGACGATGAAATAATTATAATTATCATAATTAAATATCAACGCAAAGGCCTGGGTATATATCATAACCGACTACAAGGAATGTGGTTTATGTTGTAGGTTAATTATATTCCTATTCCAGTTAGGTTCCAGCATTTACTTTTCGACTTTGGATTGGGGTTTAGGGTTTCACTTTAGTTAGAATCATGTTTACTTCAATTATGCATATTATTTGATTTGTCTATTATGGTTGGTAATAAAGTAGTAAGTTAAAATGTCATTCTATTTATAAAATGATTTCGAACTATAGGTGTGAATGGCATAATAGTAATGTCGGTCCTGAAAGTATTCAATACAGTACTATAATTAAATAAATCATTTGGGTTCCGGCATGTGCTATTATTGCAAGGGTGTGTTTAGGGTTTAGCTTCCATATGAGAAAAGGAGAATAATGAGTATCAGTCTAGAACATTTGAAACTTATGGTATTAGGTTAATCTAAATGTATAACATATTCTTATTAATTTTGTAATATCACTCTAACAATATTTTTATAGTTATATATACGAGCCGATAAGACATAAATATACATATAACATTTAATGGATATGTCAAATAATAACTGTGTGTTATTTCTTGTTTATTCAAATTGTGAATAACGTAACAGATAAATTAACTTGGAATTCCTGATAAGATTGAAATACAACGTTGATTAATAGTGACAATACATATGAAACTTAACCAAACAAAGATTTGATAAGACTCAACAAACAAGTAAAAACATCCATACATAAATGGAAGACATAGTTAACCATCACTGACCACAGTAGGACTATAATCATCATTAAGTTCTTTATTAACTGTGGCACTCATTCCATCAACTATTTCAGAAACCTTGTTCTCTACTTTCATTAAGAGCTCATCACTGGTATTTTCTGCCTCTTGATGATCTGTTGCAATGAGAAGTTCTAATTTATCAATTCGAGCCCTCAGAGTATCTATCTCATCCAATATTGCCTCATCCATCCACTTGTAAGCATGTTTATCATTGCTTAGCTAACAATACATATATACCACAATAAAAAAAAAAATCATATTAATTAATATTATATAATAAGATAAGACATTATCTTACCTTTCGTTCTGCAGAATAACCACAGTGAAAGTAATGTCGATATAGATTTGTTTCAAATCTGGACATTCTTAACACAATAATCTCCCCCACACCAACATCTCTTTGGTACCCCAACAATTTTTCTCTTGATTGACCATTGGATGACATCGAGAAAGCTCCAGATTCAATACTCGTCCTTCCAATTCAATTTTATGATATACTCCTGAACAACCAACCAAATAACTCAAGTTTATAGATTTGTACTTATGAAATCAATCTCAACTTATGGGGAAATCCAATGAAATTTAGTCTTACCTATATTGCTAGAAACAAGATCTAAGGGTATGTCAGTTTGTCGTAGGATTCGTGTTTAAAAATGGGATAAATCCAAGATATATTCCTTGACAATGTAATTTGTTGTTTGTTGTTCATAATTTTGCAATCTTATTTTTGTTAATATGTTTGGCGGTTAAGTATGGCAATAAATGTATTTGTATGATTAGTTACTAAACTATTTTTTACCGGCTATGCTTAACATTATCTTTTTCTTAAAATTTCTATGGATAAAATGGTGATACACAGTAAATGGCTTGGTAGATTATTTAGCAAAAGATTATTAAAATATCAAGCATCGTTAGGAGTAAATATCCAGCTAATACTTTTACTAAAAAATACAAACTATGTGTTAGATTTAAGTTCCCTAAAATTGTAAGAGAAATACGTAAAATCCTTACGTAACACATCAATTCGAAATACATAGTACAAGTAATCACACAAGTCCTGGAAAAATAATCAAACAATAATTACACATAATTATAAGACTCATAAAACTACAGTTTTGCCCATTTCTTTTCATAAATTAAAACGGCTAATTGCTGTGTTTCCTTGCCAAGCACATCTGGAGTGACACTTCTGCAAAACTCTAAACCACCAAAGCATGTGACTGAATAAATAGAACTGCGGTTACAGCCGAGTCAGAGTAAATACCATTATGTGGGACAGCTTTGGGTCTTTGTATTTGCAATGGTTCCAATCCTGTCTTTAATCCAATGCCACAATGCTGCAATAGATATGGAAACATATTGGCAATCGGTTTCAGCTCCTTCTCCATCATTTTGTCCGACCGAAGAGATGTATTACAATCGAATACAATGAGGAGCCCTTCCTTACAGTCCACGCAGATACCTATCCAATACTTCTTATCAAGATTGAAAGGGAACTAGAAGTACATATCTTTCGAGGAAGCTTCCTCGGAATGGTCAAAGTTGGAGGAAAACATGTTCGGTAACGTGTAGCCAACTTTCTTCACATCCTTCATGAACCGAGTG
>KE154541.1:4358-14599 GCA_000411075.1 Sisymbrium irio | reverse complement strand
GCCAAAAGTGGCTCTGATACCACTTGACAGCAGGCGAGTCCTAGAATAGCAATAGGACCAACAGAGGAAGCCAAAATGTGAGCAGGTTGATTAGTAGAATGTCGAACAAACGAAAATGTATGCCACTGAAACTTTGAGGCCCAAAAAAGAATATCAGAAACAAGATTTGAGATGAAATAATATGTCTCTATATTGACCATGGTCCAAAGAAGAACATGAAAATTGCCTTCAAAATTAACTGGTGATAAGCCATAATCCAACTATGTTGGAGAGCTATAAAAAAAGTTTTCTGATATACTTCCAGAATGCAAGGCCCAAAGAGGCTGATCCCCAGAGACGTAGAATACTTGAGTGATCCCGAATGAGCCAACCCGTATAGGCTTGATGATTGTGAGGATCAAACGATGCACCAATCTTGCATTTGCAATATATTTCGCAGGTCTAGACCAGAACTGCGTAGACTGTCAAACAGCACCTTGCTGCATCTGTAAAGCAAAATGAGAGGAACTAAGAGTCGTCAGAACAGCTACCCATTCAGAGGCATCAAACAAACTGGAAGCAACATTAGCATGTGGTGACAGGACTCTGTTGTTAAAAAAAGATTGTTCTGAAACTTTCAAATGGACCAAATCAGCCGAACAAAGAGAGGTTTGAAAGTAGTAGACAGGCAAGTTCTGAATTCCTAAAATCACCTTAATATTTGTTTCAACATCCCACGATGAAGAGTACATAAAATCAGGAAAGAGGGATATGAGCAACTCACCAACTAAATAGAGAGTAAGACGGATATGAGCAAGTAGCCAAGTAAACAGAGATGCCAATAACAAATGGCAAATGAACAACAAATGGTTAATTGTATCTGCCTTTAGCCGACAACAATGACAAAAATGATCAATCCATGTAACAAGTTCTAAGATGAAACTCTGTAGGAAAAGCTCGGGATAGCATACAGCAAAGAAAATGCTAATCTTTGGTGGCACTTGCTTATTCCAAATTTTATGTTTGAGTACCGAGTCCCCGTGAGGAGAGGAAATATGTGCTATAACTGGGTCAAAAGATTGAGCAGAATGGTAACCCGACCAGAATGAGTATTCACCAGTACGACAGCAAAGACAGACAAAACTGTTCGGAGAAAAACGCATAGCAATGCAGATTAATTGAACAAGTTTGAGATCATCATCTTGCACATTATTTTTTAATTCTTTTATGTAAAAAAAATTCCTATAAATCTAATAGAATTCTGATAATTTACTGAATATCAGGAAAATAATGAAACTCCAACATTAATATAGATCCGTGCGTAGCGCGGATTAAAAACCAAGTATATACTGTATAAAAGTTAGCATTAAGCCATCCGGAGCGTCCACATAGGATTTGAAAAATCTATTCCGATTGCTCTCCGTCATATTTCTAAATTTAAATATTAAAATAGATTTTTTATAACCAGAAATTATATATATTTTCCTAATTCAATATATTAAAAAGGAAAATTTAAAAATTCGAAATTATTTATGACAATATAATTAATAGACGAAAATATTATATATATATATTCCTAATTACACATATCAAAAAAGGAAAACAATTTAGGAAAACCAAAAAAGGAAAAAAGTTTCATAAGAATTGGAATTTTTTTATATTTTCCTAATTGAATATATTAAAAATAGAATTTTCAAAAATTTGAAATTTTTTATGAAAATTAAATTATATACGGAAATATTATATATATTTATATAATCCTAATTATATATATCAAAAACGGAAAACTTATATATGGAAACATAATATAAAAAAGGAAATTTTAAAATTCGTACTTAAATATGCAAATATGTTTAGATATAATTATATATGAAAATATTATATATTTAGATATATATACATTCCTGATTATACATATCCAATAAGTAAAATTATTATAACCCCAAACTAATATATATGACAATATAATCAATAAAAAAATTTAATAATTATATCCTTTGTTTGTTTTTTATCTTGCAAAATAGAATGAAAAAAGTATAATAAAATTTGTTAAACTAAAAAACTAAATATTTTCTTAACTAAATATATTAAAAGAAAAAAATTTTAAATGGAAAATTTGGGTTTAAAGGCCATTAAGGAAAACTATAGATTCTCTGGAAAATATATATGCTAATCCTAATTTTCAATTTTCTCATTCATTCCCAAACGTCTTTGATTTCTTTCATAATGCTCATGATTTTCTCTTTCGGATTTCAACCTGTTCTTAAAGATGAAATTTTATATTGGCTGGAAGAGCTTGACAAGCAAGGTTATGAATCTAATATTGTGGTTACGTAATTTTTTTTTTTTGCTAGATTATCGAGGAGAATATTTTAAAGAGAAATGAGGAGAAGGATCAGAAGCAAAATTTTTAAAAAAAAATAATTAGTATATTTTTTGCTTTGAATCTAATCTAATGATACATTTTTTTTTTTGCTAGATTATGGAGGAGAAGGTCTTCAAATAAAAAGATGGAAAGGATCGGAAGCAAAGTTAGTAAAGAGAGTTCATATATTCTTAGACTCTCTATTATGTATCATTGCTTAATGACTTTTTTAATCTATTAATACCTTATTTTTTAATAATAATTATGAGTGGTGGTTTTTGTGTTTTTGACCTACAATTGAGTAGATAGGTAGGAAGAGTCATAGAAAGAGAATGAAGAAGACAGAATTCAACCAAGAGGTTCAAATTATTTTTATCTATTTTGTTGGATGGTGTATTAGGTTTATTTTTGGTACTAATGTTCAAAAAATTAGGTTTTTTGTTTGTGTACTATACACGAAAAAAAGATAAAACTAATTAATGTAATCATAACATGTGTTTTAACACATGTCGAATGAATGGATACAAAGAGACTATTATGGTTTTGATTTCTAGACCAAATCTATTGATTCTGTATTTTTTGTCTATTTATATAAAGATATCGAGGCATGTAAGACTATGCATGCTACGATATTAACTCTCTATGAAATGAATGATGAATAAGTTAAACTAACAAAAAAATATGGAAATCAATGATGAATAAGTTAAATTAAGAAAAAGAAAATTATCTAAAATTTAATTTATTACATTTTAACTATTCTAAAAAGCCAACCTTAGAATATTTCCCTGTAAAATTAAGAGTTTTTAACTAATAAAAAAGTTAGAACTGATGCATTAGCCCATTTAATTTTATTGCAAATTTCCAATAAAACTAAATACAAATAAAAATGAGTGAAGAATTATATACACATAATTACAAAACATCAATGAGATTTCCAAATGAAGAACTAAATATATGAACACATTAACTTTAAAGAAAGAAGAACTATAGAAATCTAAATAGAAAAAAACACTAAAATTTTATCAATTCTCTAAACCACAGTGTGTGCACATTAAAGTTTAATAAATTATAATGTGGCCTGACTATTGTTTTGCTTAATAAGATTTTTAATTTTTTCCCGACTAGTAATTTAATTAGAAAATTGATGATACATAGTCATTATACACGGCTGAGAAAATACAAACAAGAAAATGGAAAACATCATAAATTTAAGTCAGAGGACAAAATGCAACAACAATAGGACCAACAGAGGAAGCCAAAATGTGAACAGGCTGATTAGCAAAATGTAGAACAAACGAAAATGTATGCCACTGAAACTTTGAGGCCCATAAAATAATATCAGAAACATGATTTAGATGAAATTATTTGCCTCTGATTGACCAAGGTCCGAAGAAGAACCTGGATATCGCCTTCAAAATTTTATCACGATAACCCATAATCACACAATATTGGAGAGCCATAATAGAAGCTTTCCATTATATTTCCAGAATGCAATGCCCAAATAGGCCGAACCCAATAGGCGGAGAATACCGGAGTGATCCCGAAGGATCCAACCTTCACGGGCTTGATGATTGTGAGGATCAAAAGACGCACCAAATTTGCATTTGTCCGCAGGTCTAGACCAGAGCTGTGTAGAATGTGGAACAACACCTTACTACATCTGTAGAGAAGAATGAGAGGAACCCAAAGCTGGCAGAACAGTTACCCATTAAGAGACCTCAACCAAACTAGAAGCAACACTAGCATGTGGTGCCAAGACTCGGTTATTAAAAACCAGATTGTTCTAAGACTACCAAATGCACCAAAGCAGCAAAACATAGAGAGGCTTCAAAGTAGTAGACATGCCAGAAAGATTTTGAATCTCTAGAATACCTCAATATTCATTTCACCATCCTACGATGGAGGGTTCATAAAATCAGAAAGAGGGATATGAGGAACTCGCCAACTAAATAGAGAGGAAGGGCAAGTGAAAAACAAATGGTTAATTGTTTCTGCATATAGCCAACAACAATGACAAAGAAAATCAATATTCATGATGCGGGTTCTAATAAAATAGCATGTATGCAACGCTCGAGACAGCTTATGCCAAAGAAAATGCTTAAGCTTTGGTGGCACCTGCATATTCCAAATTCTATGATTGAGAGTCGAGTCCCTGTGAGGAGGGAAAATCTGTGTTAAAATTAAGTCAAAAGATCGATCTAGATGGTAACCCAACCGGACTGAGTATTCACCATTATGACAGTAAGAAAATACAAAACTGTTCGGAGAAAAGTGAGACAGATTGATTAAACAAGCTTGAGATAATTATTATGCATATTATAATTTGAATTCATTTATTAATATTTTTTTATTATAATTCTTATAATTTCGTACATAATAACATTATAATATTAGACTAAATTATTAGTATACATCCGCGTGTAGCACGGATTAAAAACCTAGTCTATACCATATAAAAGTTGAGGCACTAAGCGATTCGGAGCATCCACATACGATTTAAAAAACTTGATCCAATTGGTCCACGTCAGAATTTTAAAAATAAATATTAAAATATATTTTCCTAATTGAATATATTAAAAAGGAATTTTTAAAAATTCGAAATTATTTATGAAAATATAATTAATTGACGAAAAAAAAAATATATATATATATATATTAATTATACATTTCAAAAAAGGAAAAACAATTTAGGAAAATGGTAAAAAAAGGAAAAAAGTTCCATATGAATAGGAAATTTTCTATATTTACCTAATTCAATATATTAAAAAATGAAATTTTATATGAAAATTAAAATATATATATATATAGAATCCTATTTATACGTATCAAAAAAAGGAAAATTTATATATGGAAATATAATATAAAAAGAAATTTTAAAATTCGAAACTATATATGAAAATATGTTTAAATATAATTATATATGAAAATATTATATATTTATATATATACATTCCTAATTATACATATCCAATAAGGAAAATAATTTGAACCCCAAACTAATATATATTACAATATAATCAATAAAATTTTATAAGAATTATATCCTTTGTTTCTATTTTATCTTGCAAAATAGAAGGAAAAGTTATAATAAAAAGAGTTAAACTAAAAATTAAATATTTTCTTAATTAAATATATTAAAAGGATAATTATTAAAATGGAAGATTTGTAGTTATAAGCCATTAAGAAAAACCATAGATTCTCTGGAAAATATATAAGCTAATCATAATTTTAACTTGACTCATTTATATCCAGCCGTCTTTGATTTCTTTCGTAATGATCATAGATTTCAACCTGTTCTTAAAGATTAAATTTTGTATTGGCTGGAACAGTTTGACAAGCAAGGTTATGAATCTAATATTGTGGTCACGTGATTTTTTTTTTTTGCTAGATTATCGAGGAGAAGATTTTCAATTGAAAGGAGGAAAAGGATCAGAAGCAAAAATTATAAAAAAAAAGTTCATTATTATATTTTTTTGCTTTGAATCTAATCTAGTGACTCATTTTTTGTTATATTATGGAGGAGAAGGTCTTCAAATAAAAGGATGAAAAGGATCGGAAGCAAAGTTAGTAAAGATAGTTCATATATTTTTAGACTCTTTATTATGTATCATTGCTTAATGACTTTTTAATCTATTAATACCTTATTTTTTTAATAACAATTATGAGTGGTGGTTTTTGTGTTTTTGACCTACAATCGAGTAGATAGGTAGGAAGAGTCATGTAAAGAGAATGAAGAAGAAAAAATTCAACCAAGAGGTTCAAATTATTTTTATCTATTTTGTTGGATGGTGTATTAGGTTTTTTTTTTGTACTAATGTTCAAAAATTTAGGGTTATTTGTTTGTGTACTATACACGAAAAAACATAATACTAATCAATGTAATCATAACATGTGTTTTAACACATGTCAAATGAATGGATAAAAAGAGACTATTATGGTTTTGATTTCTAGACCAAATCTGTTGACTCTGTTTTTTTTTTCTATTAATATAAAGATATCGAGATAGGTAAGACAATGCAAGCTACGATATTAACTCTATATGAAATGTTACAAAACCTAAGCTAACAAAAAGAAAATATGGAAATCAATGATGAATAAGTTAAATTAAGAAAAAGAAAATTATCTAAAAGTTAATTTATTATATATTAACTATTCCAAACAGCCAACCTAAGAATATTTAACTATAAAATTAAGAGTTTTTAACTAATAAAAATTTAGATTCGATGCATTAGCCCATTTATTTTTATTGCAAATTTCCAATAAAACTAAATACAAATAAAAATGAATCAAGAATTATATACACACAATTACACAACATCATTGAGATTTCCAAATGAAGAACTAAATATATGAATATATAAACCTTAAAAAAAAAAGAACTATAGAAATCCTAAGAAAAATAAAACACTAAAATCTTATCAATTCTCTAAACCACACATGTGTGCACATCAAATTTTGATAAGTTATAAGGTGTCCTGACTATTTACTTAATAAGATTTTTAATTTTTTCCCGACTAATAATTTAGTTAGAAAATTGAAGATACATAGTCATTATACACGGCTGAGGAAATACAAACAAGAAAATGGAAAACATCATAAATAAAAGCCAGAGGATAAAATGCAACAACAATAGGACTTACAGAGGAAACCAAAATGTGAGCAGGCTGATTAGCAAAATGTAGAAGAAACGAAAATGTATGCCACTGAAAATTTGAGGCCAATAAAATAATATCAGAAATAAGATTTAAATGAATAATTTGTCTCCTGATTGACCAGGGTCCGAAGAAGAACCTGAATATCGCCTTCAAAATTTTCTCACGATAACCCATAATCACACAATATTGGAGAGCCATAAGATAAGCTTTCCATTATATTTCCAGAATGCAAGGCCCAAAGAGACCGAACCCCACAGGCGGAGAATACCGGAGTGATCCCGAAGGATCCAACCCGCACGGGCTTGATGATTGTGAGGATCAAACGACACACCAAACTTGCATTTGTCCGCAAAGTTTAATCACGAGACAAATCATTTGATTTTAAATGTATTGGTATTGACTACTGTGATTAACTTTTCAAAATTTTAATATGTCACAAGAGTTTCTAAATCATACTTATATATTTTTTAAACATATACAAACACTAATACACTCTCTGTTTATGGTTTAAAAACTAACAAAGAAAAATGATATACAAGTAACTTTACATTTGAAATACAAAAAATACTAAAGTCTATTTTTTCACATGCTACTACTTATATTTGAGCCAACAGGAATATCACATGAGTAATACCTTCTTAAATTTCATTTAAATAATCAATTCTGACAAAATTATGAATCAAATTTAAAATAGTATATATAGATAGACGATTCAAATTATTAAATAGAGAAAGCATACAAATAAAACAATGAAAGATAATACAAAAACCTCACACCATTTTACAGGTTTAAAAATCAAAATTATCACACAGACTCCTATAAATAAAACATATCCCAATGACAAACTGAATAGAGATGTATAAGCTAAAACTCTTGAAATATCTAATGGAAAAGTAATAAGTGCTGATGTGTGATTGTTGTAGCTTTCCAATAAAACTAAATACAAATCACAATGAATCAAATAATTATTAACGCATAAGTATACACTATTAATGAGATTGTCAATAGAAAAACTATATATTTGAACACATAAACCTTAAAGAAAGAAAAACGAATATATAAATCCCAAAACATATAAACACTTAAATCTTATACATTCTCTAAACCAAACTTGTGTACACATTAAGTTGGATTATCCGATAGGTGGCATAACTATAATTTTACTTAATAAGATTTTTTTTAAAAAAAAAATTTCTTAGACTAATAATTTTAGTAGATATTTGATGATACATAATTATTATACACGGTTGAAGAAATACAAACGAGAAAATGGAAAACATCATAAATAAAAACCACATGACAAACATAGAAAGCCATAATGTGAGCAACTTGATTTGCAGAACATCGTACGAACAAATAAAAGAATATCAAAAGAAAGATTTGAGATGAAATGATCTGCCTCCCGATTGACCAGGGTCTGAAAAACAACCTGACAATCCCCTTTAAAACTTACCATGCGATAACTTAATCCAACTATGTTGGAGAGCCATAAGAAGAGCTTTCCATTCTGCTTCAAGAGGAGAGAATGAAAAGTCCAAAGAGGTCAAATCCCACAGGTGAAGAATACCAGGTTGATCCCGAAGGACCCACCCCACACGGGCTTGATGATTGTGGGGATCAAACGACACACCAAAATTACATTTGAACAGAATATTAGGCAAGTCTAGACCAGAGTTAGGTAGACTGTGGAACAATACTTTGATGCATCTGTAGAGAGCAGAATGAGAGGACCTCAGAACCGGCAGAACAGATACCCATTCAGAGACCTAAGTCAAACCAGAAGTAACATTAGCCTGCAGTGATAAGACTCAGTTGTTAAAAACCAGATTGTTTAGAGATTTCCCTGTGAGGACATGCATATCTCTATGTTTGAGCGTCGAGTCCCTGTGAGGAGGAAAAATTTTGTGCTATAACATGGTCAAAATATCGAACTAGATGGTAAATCAAATGGACTGAGTATTCACCATTACGCCAGTAAGATTAGACAAAACTGTTTAGAGAAGAGCGCTGAGTGAGGTAGATTGATTGAACAACTTCAAGATCATCATCATACACATTATTTTCTAATTCTTTAATGTAAAATAAAATTTCTATAAATCTATTATGATTCTGATAATTTATTAGATATTAAAAAAAACATTAAACTAAAATATTAGTATAGATCAGCGCGTATCGCGGGTTAAAAACCTAGTCTATACTATATAAAAACTGATGCACTAAGCCATCCGGAGCGTCCACATAGGATTATGTCCACATAGTCTATATATCTTTAAATATAATTATATATGAAAATATTATATAGATACATTCCTAATTATACATATTCAATAAGGAAAATAATTTTAACCCCAAACTATGGAAACATAATTAAATGAATAATATATATTTTCTAATTGAACATATTAAAAAGGAAAATTTAAAAATTTGAAATTAAATATGAAAATATCAAAAGGAAGGTTTAAAATTCGAAAATATAATTAAACATCATAACGAAAAAATATTTTACTAAACGTATTTAAAAAGAAAATTTTAGAAATTAAAAATTTAATTTGAAGATATATTAAATGAATAATATATAAATTTTGTAATTAAACACATTAATAATATATCAGATTTCTAAAACTAAATATTAAAATAGAATTTTTCAACCAGAAAATATATATATTTTCCTAATTGAACCTATTAAAAAGGGTATTTTAAAATTTCGAAATTATATATGAAAATATAGTTACATAGAATTATATAAAAATATAATATAATATATATATATATATTTCTAATTATACATATCAAAAAGAAGAAACAACTTAGAAAAAAGTAAACAGTAAAAACTTTTCCATATTTTCCTAATTGAATATATTAAAAAGAAATTTAAATATTAAAAATTTTATATGAAAATAAAATTATACGAAAATATTATATATTATTCATAGAATATATTTAATTATTTTTTAATCTAAAATAATATATATCTTTCTAATTAAACATATCCAAAATGAAAATTTTAAAAATTCAAAATTTTATATTGAAATATAATAATATAAGAAAAATATTATATGTATATATTCCTAATTATATACAAAAAGGAATATAAAAAGGAAATTTTAGTAATTCGAAATTTTATTTGAAGATATATTAAATTAATAATTATATTTTCTATCAAACATATTAATAATATATCAGATTTCTAAAATTAAATATTAAAATAGATTTTTTAATCAAAAAAACATAAATTTTATAAA